>BLXT01008026.1:142379-159115 GCA_019648995.1 Plakobranchus ocellatus
AGCAGTCGGGATGCCTGAATTTCCTCTTCAAAGTCACGTTCGCTGTAGTAAAGGTGTTGAGAATAACCCAATGCAAGTGCCACAACCCGACGCACTGCTGAATTAAATCGTCCATTTTTATTGTTTTTTGCTGGATTTTTTTTTCTATCGAGCATTACATTTTTTCATTATCTTTAGATGTACTAGCTAAACCCATTGCTAACTTTTATAACTTCACTTAAAGATATTCTCAAGATAACAAAAGTTGCGCACCAAACATTTAATCCTGTTTTTTCCTTTGGCTTTGACTTGATGCCTATGCGCATAATCATTTTGTTTCGCCGGCTTAATAAGGTTTAAATAGGATTATAAATATCGTTTCGTAAATCCGCAAAACAACTTCGGAATTTTAAAAGTATCCCACATAAAAGACATGAGCTATAGTAACATATCTATATTTTTATGGATTAAATAGCGCCCCACAAAAATTTGTATAGGCGTTATATGTTTGAGCTTAGCTCCATCACAATAAGATTTTTCTACCGCCAGCGCAGCTTACTCTTTTATTCCTCATGTACATGTGCGTACAGATGTTGCTGAAGTTTTAGACGTGTTTCATACAAACATGTTTATCTACTTTATGAGGTAAATCAGAAATCCGTCTTCGAAAACAAAATCTAGCACATCTCTTTTTTACAGTTTTTCTTTGAAATCTCGTCGTTCTCGCAAAATCAAAGGAAGTTGAGATTAAAATCACACAACTATGCTGTGCATAAAACATTTATTCTTCTTTTCGTTCACTAACCCTCTCTACCAGGCTTGCAGGCTTTACTTTCAAAATCAGATTCTCCGCTTCTGTTTCTCCACAAATAAAGAGCTCCTCGCTCTCCCCTACTTCAAGCAGTCATTGGCGGGCATGATTTGCCATTTTTTTTCTGCGCGAACGAGCAAGAAAAGCATATTATCGTTGCTAAAATGTATGAACAGATTCAATTTAGAAAAAACAAATGTTTACAAAAGCTATTCCTCATCTATGTATTGCTCTTTGATCTTTTACAAAACAATAAACAGTGAAATGTTCATTTATTAATGTAAAAAAAAGCTCAAAGAGTACACTGAAACGTTCACAATTTAGTTACTAGAATGAATCTCTCCCCAGACCAATGAAACCTGCTGCAGCTCTCACTTTTCATCCGAATAACCACTACCCAATGATACCTACGTCTGGAGTCAGTAATCTCCGATTTGGTTTCTGCGATGGGGTAAGACCACATAACTTCACTTCACTACTACTACTACTACTACTACTACTACTACTACTACTACTACTACTACTACTACTACTACTACTACTACTACTACTACCAACGACAATAATAATGAAAAAAATTGAACAACAATTATTATAAGGATATATGACATTCGTATGGCGCACACCCACTTTGGCGAAGAACTCTTATGTGCTTCAAATTTGAAAAAAAAATGATAAATGACTGAATACATCAATGAATACATTTAACACACTCGTTTGCAATATGTTTGTATTGCTATGATACATTTACAGTGAGGCTCATTATATATTCTCAATTATAATGATAGAAACAGAACGATGAGGCTTTTAATTGTTTTCTTTCAGACTATTCAAACGTGAAACTTTTTCTAATGAACTTGTAAAGCCCACCCACACTGATGGGATACAAATTGAGATAAACTTTGGACACAAAAGTTACTTTTTATTCTGTTTGATTTATTTAAAGCAGGTCTTAAGTTTCTCCGATAAAATGACGAACAGCTCAGTGGCGTGTTGTTGATGCACTTAAACATAATCGTAACATAATTAATTGTACCTATGCGCTAGATAGGGAGCCAACATAACTCCACGAAAATAGATGTGACATAATTCAAAATGTTGTGGAAATGTTTTTGTCTAACCTGAAAAAGAAATGAAAGTGTATGCTGGACTAAATCCAAAGTTAAATATTTAAAGGGCAGATAACTCAATTTTTTCATTGTTTTTTCCCCTCTCTGTGGTTCTATTTCAGCGTTTTTTCTCTGTGAAAAATCTTCTTTTTATGCAACTTTGAATAGAATTTATCGATGACAGATTAAAAATCTTCCCTTATTTCCAAATTTCACTCCAATTTCTATGGTTTTCTGATCGCCACCATCATTGCTAAAAAAGAAAGTCTTTCCTTCTTTGTTAAATGAAATTTTGTTAAGCCAACCATGGCCTGTTTTTTTTTTTTTTCATCATGTCGGACATTTCGTTTTTTTTAGGAAGACAACTCTTTCAGGGTGATGGATGGCAATGCTTCAACCACTTGGTGGACAGAATTCGACGGGACCCTAAATGTTAACTTTAGAGACTATGACGGGACCCTAACTGGCACTGCAAGGACACAAATTGTGAACGACAGACCATTTTTCACAAGTATGTAAGAAATTGGGCATTTGCAAGTTACTAATAAGTACATCTTACTGATGAAAAAAAAACCAAAAAACCACAAACTGGACAATTGTTTCCTTTGTTGTTAATTTTGTCTCAGCTCTTCCCGCCCTTCAGCCAAATGCCAACAGACGCGCGAAACTAGAGATATTTAGTTTCTCTCAAATAAACGATATTTTGTAATCGGCATTAGAGTGAGATAAACAAAAATATGTACTAGTAGGTCTAGTATAGGAACCACAACTCGAGTATGGTACACCAGCAGCAGCCCCTAATTCCTGTCCAGTAGCTAGCTCTCTTCGATGGGACATTTCACGATAGCTTTCAAAAACCAAAATCTACTTTCAAAACGGCGGATAAAGAAAAATTAATGAAAGCCAATCCAGTCTAATTGCATGAATTCCATCGATTTTCTACATAAGCAATGTAAATCTGTTTAAGTATGCCTTTTTAAATGCTCTCGGAAGTTTGAAACTTAAAAAACAAAGTTATTTTTAAAAATGATTGCGCCATGCTGCCCGGAACTATTTGTACCATTCAAACCTCTAACTTTCCCGCCCTTCCTATGAGTTTTGCCGGGGCGCTGTGAATAGATTTGGATTAAAATACTCTCATTTATCCTCCTCTTAATACATAAACATCACAAGCTCATCTCGTCCACCGGATATAGTCTTAACAACCTCATGTAGCAGTTTTCGTACGTTCGAAACCTAGAAAGATTTAAAAAGGTAAGCAAATCTAAAACAATAATAGCTATATGAAACTTTAAAAAAATCTAGCCGGGCCGGCTCATAATAAAATAATAATAATAATAATAACAATAATAATAATAATAATAATAATAATAATAATAATAATAATAATAATAATAATAATAATAATAATAAATATTACGAATGAAGAAGACTAGGTCAAAAGATCAGCCGTTCCGACTCTATCTAGACTCAACACACGACACCAGTTTCGTTGCAATCGCTAAAATTTAGAATTAACGCAATTTTTTTTATCAATTACAGAGATTGTTTACAAGTCTGTGAAGTAACCATGAATTGTTTAGTATCCCTAGTCAAAACTTGCGCCACACAGTGTTGCGAACCTAATTCGTATGCCTAATCTATATTGCTGTATCGATGGAATTACTTATTTAAAAAAATAAAGTCAGAGAGAAAGAAAGACAGAAATCGACATAAGAGAGGTCTAATGCAGTGAGATAGATAGAGAGAATGTGAGAGAAATAGTATGAAAGGGAGAGAAGTGTAGATATTATTATATGAATATCTGTAACATATATATATATATATATATATATATATATATATATATATATATATATATATATATATATATATTTATATCTATCTATCTATCTATATATAAACTTTTTAATATATGTTTATACATATACACCTTTCAGAGAGAGAAAGAGAAAAAGAAAAAAAGAAAACAAGAAAGAATAAGAGAGAAAGAGAGAGAGAGAGAGAGAGAGAGAGAGAGAGAGAAAGAAAGAAAGAAAACAAGAAAGAATAAGAGAGAAAGAGAGAGAGAATGAGGGCGGAAAAAAAGAGGGGAAAGAAAATATAGATAGATAGATAGATAGATAGATAGATAGATAGATATATAGATAGATAGATAGATAGATAGATAGATAGATAGATAGATAGATAGAGAGAAAGTTTGGTTTTTTTTGTATTTAGCCAGCCCACTGCAAGGTAATCTCAGGCTTTCAAGCCCTCCGTCCGGCCAGGAGAGAGAGAAAGATAGAGAGCTGATGAAGAGAGAGGATCGGAAAAGAGAGAAATGAAAAAAAAAATAAAGAGAAACATTAAAACAAGAGACATGAATAGATACTAGTCAGAAATGAGAAAGAAGGATGAGAGAGAGAGATTTCTGGCTGACTATGTACTTGATTTGGAGTTACGTGTTCTTCATTTTTCATAGATAAGCTATAAAAAGGCCTTATTTTTTCCCACAGCTAATCGATGTACGAGCAAATCCAAATGGGGACTGTCTGTCTGCCCTTACAAATATTTCCAGGTAAAGAAATAAAAATGAAATACCAATGAAAATTGTCCTGAAAATCCAAACTTTTGTCTTACTAAACTTAATCTGAAAACGCCTTTGGTCGCTGAAGTACTCGTTACAAGCCTTTCAATACTATATTTCCACCGAAACAACTTTAAACAATAGTCACACATTTTATGACAATTTTACCTTACCTTTATATTTCTTTGTATTATGTTCTAGAAATCTTCTAAGCTCATTTTCACACCGTTGGTCTTCATTTTACTCTGATTTCTAAAATCCCTAATAAGAGGACTAAAAATCAAAGCCATGCAGCCTAACTTTAAGTTCAATTATTCCCCTCCCCTCCCCCCTCTAATCTAGACCCGATTTTTACTGAAATAGAACATTGAAACACACCATCTTATTTAACAACTTATTTTAAGGGGAACTCAGAATTCTAAATATTTGTGACATATAAAAATAATGTAAGAGAGTTTTATATTCAGAATATTTTAAAAAATAATTTTAATAACACTTTTATCTTCTCTTCGTCTCACATAAGCTGGTTGTGAGAGGCGGCAGTGGAGTTTTGCAGAACAGGTACAAGGGCAAGACACCTGTGTTGATAAGACGTGACGAGCATCCTGAAGACGTTTACGCGCAAAAAGGTATACATCGCTCGAGGAGGAGTTGAAAATTGTACACAACTTTCTTTATACCTTAAAATTAGATTCATTTGTCTTTGAATAGTCTAATCATAAGTAAATCTAAAATACACAAGAACATATGCTTAAGTATCTCCTCAACTTCACAAAGATGAAAAGCAAGTTTATGCAGGACCAAGACAATGCAACAGAAGCGGGCGAGTAGAACACGTCAGAGTTGGGCATAATTTTTATTCTCTCGAGTTTTTCAAGATGGCCAATTTTTCAGCGTATATATATGAACTATTCTTCGCTTATTTCTGACTCTGTTTCTTTTTATTTCAGTCATGTAGATCGTATAGCTTACTCAATAGTTATAATTATGCCTGTCTCTACCTTTCTGCTCTTTATATTATCCTTGGTCAGAGCCTGATCGTATAAAGTATTCCGTAAATATAATTGTGTCTGTCTCTGGCCTTTCTGCCCTTGATACTTTCTTTAGTAACGGCGAGGTCGCACAACTTACCCAGTAATTATAATTTTGTCTCCGTGTGGTCTTTTTAAGCTTTATATTTTCTCTTATTCAAGTGAGATCGTAGACTTTGTATTTTATTATATCTGTAATCCGGCTCTTTTCCCCATACCATGCTCTCCAGGTAGAGCGAAATCGTACAACTTAACCTATATTATAATTTTTAAGGGCCATTGTTTGTTTCAGGCATCACCGCACATAAGTTTCTCCTGATGGTTTCAAAATCTTATACCATTTTTTTCAACGACACGTTGGGAGATTCACCTAGGGACATCCAGCTAAGGCCCCGTTTTGGCTTAGAAAAGTAAGTTTTTAGGGTTTTTATCTGCATAAAACGTCAACTTAATGTTGTTTATTGTTCATAAGGACCTATGTGGTTGTGTTATTTTTGGAATAAAGGTTCAGCAATTCAAACAGCGAAGATGGAGTACCATGCACTCTGAAGATGTTTTATAACCGAAAATATGTTGTTAGTGTTGGAGAAAGACCATCCATTGCATAAGACCGAGTTCTTCAAATCTCTATGGAAGCCCCAAACGGTGGTGGATTTTCAATACTTAGATATCATAACCTGAATAAATATTGCTTTCAGGCCCTCTGTCTGATCGAAGTGACCGTGGTGGGCTCGAAACCGCTAGTGAGGTATCCTTGCAGATTTCAGAATGGGTTCGCTATCCTCTGTGATACCAACGCCGCCCTTCCTATACCATTGCATTCTATATTTTTTCATTGTTGAAACTGGCATTAAGGAAAACTTTTGAATCTTATTTTACTATGGATTTATTTAGCATGTATATAACTTCTAGACGGTAATTGTTTTCCTCTTTTAAAATATGATACTACTCAGGCCATATTTAATTGAATGAGTGTTTTTTGTTGTTGTTGTATTTTTCGTTATTTCAGCTTTATGCAATCTTCAAATCTTCAGCTAGCTGTATTTAGATGAGGCCTTATTTTACTTATAAAATACTGAATCCTTTTTTAAGGTTTTTAAACTGCAATATAATTTTGAATTATCCGTTGAAATTTGTAATAATTTACAAAATAGAGTTGATAAATTTATTTTGCATGAGTTGAACGGACATCAAAACTATCTTATTCATTTTGATATTTGTTTTCGCCAAACAAATTAAAAAAAAAAAGAGCCACTTTGACTCCATCGTGCTGTGAATGTTTTATGCCTTTAATGAACATTCGCAGACTTACAATGACCCTTATCTTAATCAATTGTAAAGCTCTTAGCCTTATTGACGTTAAGATTGTTTTTCTGCACACGTTTTCAGTTACGGTAATTATTTCCATGATACTCTTGCTTTACCTCCCAATTTGTTAATATCATTATAAAATTCGTTCCTTTTCACTTTACACTTCATAACTCAACTCCTGCTTTTTTTGTCTGTTCCATGTTCAAAGGGGCGAAGTGGTGCGCATTGCCTTATGCTTGCCAAAGTCAACCACAAAATTTTCCGTGTACAGCAGGATCATAAGACTAAATCCAAAAAGATACTTAAGTCCTCGCCAAGTGTTCAGCCTCGAGGAGGTTGACAATGATAACGAAATGAGGTCTTGGTTCTGGGACCAGGCGAACGGGTAAGAAAATGTTTATAATAAGTTTGGTGCCGAGCAGCGAGGTCGTCCACTTAGGTGGTTATGAGTACCAAAATTAGTTGATCAATGTAATGTATTTATATTAAAATTGATTGCATCCAGTAGACAATATGTTACCGCAAAAAATGGTGCTTGATTTCAACCATTCTTTCAGCACTTTCCTTCATTTTTGCTTTGTCAATATCACTGTATTTAAAGGAAAAACAAAAAAGTCAATAACCTGTCCAACTATAAAAAAGGAGTATAAAAGTTTTCGTCTCTATTGTGCTTCCTCGGTAATTAGTGCCGAGCTGTATTGACTCTTTTATTTTCTATAATGAAAAAAAAATCCTCTATACTTCAACCACAAAGATCTTATCTCTTTTTTTTCCTCGGCTCTCCTCTTTAGTTACCTGTACATGAAGATCTACTCGCCACTGGAACTGGAGAACCCAGATCAAGAGTGTCCTGGGAATGAATGCATAGAGTGGGATATAATCAGGGAAGACGGGGGTAATGAGCCGGCTGTTTGTGATGGTGTCGTGCCACCATTCGTCATGAGGGTACGATGTTATAATAATGCTTTTATGTCATCTAAATACTAACATTGTTTTAGAAACTGCTTAGCACGACTATTGACAAAAATTTATTTTCACAGGTTAGGAAAAAATAACTTCCTACCAATATATGGTACATTATAGATCTATCTATCTTTAAAGATAGTGACCTTAGCTTGAAACAAAAAAAAATATAGTTGTTAACAAAACAATTTCCTTGCAATGTAAGTTTTGATAATTTTAAACTTTTCAAAGTCGTAGTTATGGCACAAGAACATGGGTGTTAAAGATATGTTTCTTCAAAAAAGGGATTTACATTCGATCTCAATTTTCAATGGAGATAATTTTTTGGGGGGCATAAAAAGCATAACTTGTAAATTACATTAAACCTAAGAATGCATAACAATTTTGACCACAGCTGCCAAAAAGTCTAAGAGCAAATGTACAATTTCTAAGACCACACCTTCTTCCATTATTTCTCTTTTTTTTCCTAGAAAAGACTTTTAATGTTCCTTAACTTGACTCTATCTGATTTTTATTTTTTTATTTGTCACAGGATCGGGCCAAAAAAGTTAAATTCAGAAGATGTCGAACGAAAGGTTCTCCAGAGGTATTGTTGTCTATTATTGTAATCGTCCAAATAAATTTTTTCCAATTTTTTTTTGCTCACAGTGATACAAACTGTTTTGATCTAAACCTTTATGATCTAATTTAGAAGCCGAGGATGCAAAATCTTTCAAATCCTCTTTTGTTTGCTGTAAGATACAATAATTATTATCAAAACGGTCATTTTGGGATAAACAAAAAAGATGAGTTCATATTTAATTCCGAAATTTCTAATTTTGAAGATAATATAATAAAAGAGTGGAAAACCAATCCAAACTTATTTTAAAAAATGTCAACCATACAAAGTATACGTATAAACGCTCCGCCTTTAGGCTTTATATATATAAAAAAGGTGTAACTTGTATAAGAATACTATGCGTAGTACAAGTTTGTTAAAATAAGTTTGAGTATTGATTGGAATTGTAGTTTTTAGTTAATTAATTTCATTTTCTTCTACCATCATCGAATCTTATTCATTTCTTTCTCGGAGTATGGTACTTGTTTATACTCCTACTAAATCTCGAAAACAAATAAACAATCCTGAAATCAGGAGATTTATCACTCGCATGTTTTTTTTAGTTCATAACATATTGTGTTATAAAAGAAACATTTTGCTAACTAATTTGTATTTTTATCACCGGCAAACATGCTTAAACGTTGATTGAATAACCAGATACATATAAACATTAACCGAAACGGTTCAGAATAGTGTAAAAAGACAAATCAAATGAATAATGCCACAACCTGTGACATTTTACTGTACTCTCGTGCAACTAAAGTAATGTTTAAAATGCATCACTATTTTTTTTGCGCATCTTTTGTTGTTTTCATTTGACATTACTGAGTACATTTTGAAGATGTATTCAAACTATTTTTATATATTTTGCTGAGGACAAATTTCCTCCTAATATAAATGGAGATTTATCTCATATGTTTTCACTCATTTGATATATTTCTTTGTCCAGGGCTTGGGAGCACCAATTGAATCTGGCTATGTGGCCCCTAGCACCAGCAGCGGGACCTGCGGAAGTCCATTCAAGCTATTTGGTCAGTAAGACTTGACCATTAAAGGATTGTCGGCATTGAATGATTTTCTGGCTTGACTGAATTAAGAAAAAGCTTACATACGTCATAACTACCACAAAATATGGCCACAGAGTAGTGCCATCTTATTTCAATTTTGCCTCTTTTCCGTTCAACATTTTCCCTTCAAATTGTACCTTTTAAAACACAAGAGCAAGAAGAAAAAACATGCATTTAAAATGGACATCAGATTGAACATAAATTTTTTTGATTAATATAATAAAGAAGATCCAGTCATGAAATAATGGCTCAAAATAACTTTTGTCGAACAATCTCTCAAGACCCCAAGCCAACTTTTTAAGGTCTGCTCTATATCTAACGAAATGTCATAGAAAAGTTTAACATTATGTTTACAGACCACTTCAATTCATTCAAAGAAAATATATTTTACGGTCCAAATTCTATTCACGATATGAAATGTAACCTTTTTTGTAAGTTGAAATCGAATAAATCAAATCAATGAACACTGAACAAAGAAAATCGTGATTAAAAAAAAAACCCAAACAAAACTCTTTTTGCATTGCATGAAAATGCTTACATTTACCACGGATTATACTTTTACTCTATCTGCAATGATTAAAACGCCATAAGACTTTAAAAAAAAATCAGGATTAGCTTTGTAGTTTCCTTTTTAACTTTCGCACCCTTGAAGTGCACTAAAATGTTCATGATTGATGTCGCCCATTTTTAACGGAGATAATCCGATTACTTTGAGCTTTACACATTTTCAATTTAATTCTTTGTGGGCTTTCTAATCCAAATAGCTAACGTTAATTTCGTTCTACCATGAGTCCAAAAAACAGGAGCAAACTAGGGCAAATTATCGAATGAGTATGGTTTATACATTTAAAAAATAAACGAATACTTTAAGAACTTACATTATATTAAAACAGAGACGAAGTTTTAAAATTTTATGTTATTCTTTGATTATTCTGTTTAACAATGCATTGCATGTTTTAATGCAGAAAAATTGATTTCCTCCGATTGCCACAATAAATTTTTTTGGATCAGCACAATGTTTGTTTGTTCACATAAAGCTTGATCTTTTTCCTATCTTTTTCATTTTTGTCTGATTGTTTTAGTTATAATTATGTTTTGCGAATCAAAGTTCTTCCTCACTTGCATCGAGCAACGAGATTAACTTCTTTTTTTAATCTGCATGAAAAGATGTCTTACCTTAACAGACATAAAGTAAATTTGTTCTCGTGAATTAATCACGAAGGACTACCCTTATCATGTCTTTGCTTTAAAAAATAAAGCATTAAAGAACAGCAGTATATCATCGCCGTTCTAAAACTTGTTTATGCAAGTATTTTGTTTGTCTAAAATTTAACTTAAAAGCAAACAATTTTATTGGAAAGGTGGAAATACGACGGTTAGCGAGCCTACCCTAAGGTCTATAGGGACCTTTCTGTCACTGATTAGATTTCGAGCTCGCCACCGATGCCCTGGCCTAATGAGGGTCTGGACAATCTGATATCAACTTGTTGTGGACCGACTGCGTGCACAAACGCCAAGCCTTATGAAAGAAATGTAGAAAAGAAGAGTCACATATAACAAATCTTTCATTTGTTTTGCTTACACACTCTCGATATTGAATATTTGATTTCAGACACTAAATATCAGTGAAGCAATGCCGACCATGGAATCCCTGCATCTCGATCTTTCATGGTTTTGACCTTCTTTTTGTCAATAAATATATAACACACCTTCTATCACTTCGTATTTCTCTCTATTGCTTTTTTTTTTTTTATAGGCACAATTGAAATGAAATTTAACAGAAATGAAAGTTTTTCTAACAACTAGAATTTATGATGTTGTAACGAAAAAAAAAAAAACACCTCACTCTACGAATTTAAACACAGACCGATGATTTTTACAGCTTGACTTAAAATTTTATATCAGATGGTAGGCTTAAAGACGGAAATAAAACTAATATTGCACCAATTGACGATATTTTTCAACGACCACACTTATAAGAGATTCGAAAGGACTAGCTCTCTTTTGAGGTTGTGCATTTTGGGCAATTACTTAAGAGAAGAAAATAATTATATCGAAGATGTAGTTTTAAGAAAACTGTTGGGAATTTCTAGAATCGAAAAAACCAGATAAGATAGTTTTGGATAACACAAATCTTTGGTGATCGTAAATCTTACGATAATGAAGCTAACATTTTAGTAAGAGTCAAAATCTTAGGATCCAGTACGTACTTTCAAATTAGGACGCATTTTAAATGTTGGTAATAATACATCGATACTGCTTTTAAAACCTCTCCTCAACGGCAGAAAAAAAGCTTTGGTGGTAAAGACTTCTTGGTAGTAACATTGAAGATCTAAAAGGTAGGCCTAGGTTAAGAATTCAGACTAGCCAATAGACAAATAAGAGTTGAGCACAACTGACTACCGGATCGTTATTAAGATCTAATATAATGGACGAAGACTTTACATTAACCTATTTCATAAAACAGGAAAACACAAATGGATTTTATAGGTAAGTTGAATCGTCACAAGATATTTATGCATCTTGAACTAACTGAAGAACTAAGGAATAAAAATAGAATGTATTTAATTGGCAAATATCGGTTATTAAATTAGAACGGATGCATGACGGCTTTTGGGAGCATATGAGGAGAAAAGATCGACAAAACTTGATTGCCCATCTCTATCTCAGATCTGTTACTGGAAAAAAAAACAGAATATCGTGCACATTCTAAAGTAAGGATTAGAGACCTACCCTCAAAAGCAATGAAACCAAAAGGCGACAGAGCTGTACAATTTTTAGAACGAAGCTTTGCATATCAAAGTGGCAAGAAAAACCATAGTGAAATATTTTCAGAGGATGTCCCAATCACGCTCATTGTTTCAAATTACAAAAAATATCAACCACACTTTAATCAAATACACATCCATAAGTATTAGCTATTATTTCAATCAATCAAACTTCACATACCACGATTAAAAGCAATTGGACATTTTTCCATCGCACAATAGTATCGATCTAGGAGTTATAGAGTACCTCTATAAGGAAGAGACAATAATTAGGCCTACAAGAAAAAAAGACATTAAAACGTTATGCAAAGAAAAGCGCTAAATTTTTATCTACGTTCAAATATTCTCCTTGCACACACTGCATAATCGTCTAAAGGCGATCAGTAATCTCTACTCCAATGAGTTATTATTCTCAACTCTCATCTCATCTAGTGAGCATTGAGGAAAGGCTGAAGACACTATGAGATGAATTTTGTAGAAACCATTCATTACCACTGTAGTAGTACATTCCACAGGCAGTACCAGAGGTTCAACTAGAGTAGGAATCAATAAAAAGTTGTTATGACATAAGTACAATTTATTTGAGCTACCACAACCATTTAAATCTTTTAACAAATTCAGTTTTTCCTTAATGCAATTTAATCATCCACAACTGGCTCCATCCATTTTTGTATGAAAGTATACCAAAAGCACACAACCACCAACTTAAGCTTTTTAAGATTAGAATTTTTAGGGAGATATTCCTTCAGGTGACAACTTTAGCAATATTGTTTAAGTCTTATTTTTTAGGAGTTACCCTCAATGTATTGGTACTTAAAATATCTTTTTATTTCACATCTTGCTTTTATCATGCACATTATTATGTAAATCTTATATTTAGCTTTACATTATGGAGGTGTGTAAAAGGCCTGTATAGTCAGTCATATGAATATATAATATATATATATTTGTGATGTGTTTATGAATATGTAAAATATATCCTATTGTGTGTGTATTCGAAACCATAATGAGTTCATCTACAAGATCCTTATTATTCATTTCCGGCACAGTTGTATTTGCAAAGTGTTCGTTTTACCTTTGCATGTATAACACGAACGTAAACAATTATTCTTGCATGATCATGTGGGAAAACTATAAAGCTCTTTGCATGCGTATTCATCTCACTATATCGGAGCTAAGGACGAAAGTGCAACGCATACCGGTACACTCATGTTTGTGTGACGTCAATAAAACCCAATAAAAATAGTTCAACTCCGCTTCTTCTTCACAATCAAAATAATAAAAATGTCGTTCTATAACTTTCACCGCTGCAAGGCAAAACCAAAGGTTTAAAGGCATTAAAACTTCGTACGTACATTTTGGTTTTCAAAGAAATCTTTAAATCAGCCAATAGAGTATACGTTTTTAATAACATGACTCGAGATCTGAGCCTATAGGTGTCGGGAAGGTTAAGGAAACTCTAAATTAAGATCTGAAAACTAAGCGGGCTGTTAAAATGCCTTTCGAAAAGCAAGTCTTCCTAGTTTAGGTAATAATCTAAAAACTATAGAACTATTTGTATGCATGATCCCATAGATGAAACGTGAAAGTCTTTGCGTACCTTAAGATGTTCAATGATGGAGATTATGATAATCGGAACGTATAAATTTGTTTTCAGAAATTAAAAGTAATTGCATGCCTGATCCCATAGATGAAACGTGAAAGTCTTTGCGTAGGGGAGAGCGGGGCAGGGTGAGACAGAAAACGTCTGTTTTAGAATATCTCACTCATTTCTCACGACAAAGACAAAAATTTAGTATTAATAGAAACTTTATTAAATTTGCCACACTGCAAAGACAATAAAAAAAACGTCATTGAAACGATTTCTTTGAAAAATGCATTTAAATATGCAAAAAAATGCGGGGCAGGGTGAGACAATGACTGGGTAGGGTGAGACATACCGTGGGGCAGGGTGAGACTTGATGGGGCAGGGTGAGACATTATCATTTGGTTTTGAAATAAAGAGTATTCTTTTTCATAAAATAGTGCTTTTTCCTCTTTTAACTAAGGAATTGTGAATCACAAAGTTTCTTTCAAAAGCAGTTTAATGAATAAGTCACGAAGGTGGGGAAATAAAAATACAATATATCCAAATTATCCAACAACAAAAAAACACGGGTCAATTATACTGTTTTCAGTGAAAGGCCATTTATCATTTCGAACAAATCCATATATAAAAATACACACACTGTCTTAGAATTAGATAAATAAACACTGAAAACAACCTAAATTATTGTCTATGAAAGATAAAAACGTATACACCCCATAACAAACATTTTAAAGGCATGAAAAAAACAATTTTCTCAACAGAAAAAAGATTTGAATCATCCCAAAATGCTACCCTGTCTGGTTTTTTTTTTTACAACTCATTACATGCTCGCGGTATTTATGAAAGGAAGACAGCAGGAGGGACGTATTTAGATAAAATGTTGTAAATAATCATAGCACAGTACAGGTTCAGATCTGCCATGTCCTTCAGGTTGATCAGAATGCTCTTTCCAACTTCATCTGGTGCAGGCATGCCATCCTCGTTTCTTGAGTGTGAGTCGAACAGCCATATCGTGACTCTGGATCCTTGTGGATCATCATGGACGTATCCTTCAGGATGACGATGGCTGAAGGGTGACGTTCAAAACCTTGTGATATTGCCTCATTTATCGATGTGGCTGCTTGAGACAGCTGTACACTGGCTATAATGCCACACAATGATCTGGAACGCTGGAGATAGACTGTTGTTCCAAACAGACTTATTCCGTGTGGAATTTCTGGGATGAGCAGGTACCCATGTTCGTTTTCAGGCAGCTGCTCGTCGATCTCTTTGTACAGGTAGTCGCCAAATATTAGGATTTGATTGACGTCATTAACAGTCCAAGATGCGGTGGCTTTGACCGTACTGTACACAATGGCAGAAGTTGCCATTGCGGTGCACTGCCGCCCTCTGGTGTCCTCAGCAAAGATCTCAGCTGTGCTTTGATGGAAGGCTGCCTGCACAAACTGTCGCTTATCGTTACGGAATAACCGTTTCTTGGTAGCTTTGCCTTGGGTCGCTAATTTCTTGTTTGCTGTTAGAGTTTTTTTTGGTCTTTCTCACCTTTGCCTCCAGCTCTGCTTTTTCTGGCGTCTCCGTCAATACACGACTTCTGCCCAATGCTCGACGGGTTCGTTTCCTCTGCTGAGTGGCTTTTGGGTGTGGCCTAATGTTTTCAGGTGAGCAGTTGATAGTGACAGCGTCTTGGGCTCGAGATGAGCTCATTTCAGTCAGGCAATGAGAGGCAGCATTTGGATCAGCTGGGCAGTCAGCAGCACTTGCTCTAGCTGAACACGGAATAGCATCCTGGCTGGTAGGTGTTGGGGTTTCAGTGTCCATTGGTTGTTGACAAAGTGTGTCGCTCAGGTAACATTGGTAAAAGTCGGCTTCTGAGAAGACCTCATCATTCAGAGGACAGATGCCAGTGGCCCTGAAACCGCTGATGGCATTGTCCAATGTAAATGCACGTGAATGAGCAGCTCCGAGGATTCCAGCGACGTCATGGATGGTCTGGCGCTTTCCGGGATGGTCGTACATCCACGAGTTGATAGCTTTGTTATAGTGCATCTTCAGAGGACCAAAGATTGTCCTGTTTAGGGGCTGCATCTTGTGGCTGCAATGGGGCGGGAGGCTTAGCAAAACGATGCCATTGTCCCTGCAGTAGTCGACAGCTTCAATTGAAATATGGGACTCGTGATTGTCCAAAATTACAAGGACTTTGTTTTCTGGTGTGCTGCGGACATGCCTGTGATATGGCGGAGACACTCCACAAAGAGCTGTTTTGTCACTCATCCGCTTGGGTTGGCAAAGCCGTGTGTACCAGAAGGAGCACCAAAAATCATGTGGGGCTTAAATTGTTTTCTTGGGAAAACAAGGCAGGGTAACAGGCTGTTCCCAATGGCGTTGATGATCCCAAGCGTGGTGATAGTCTCACCACGCTCATGGGAGACAAGCTGGGCGACTTGCTTCACTCGTGACTCAGCTACCACCTTTTGAGGTTTCTGGGAAGTGGACTATGCTGTTTCGTCTACATTGTAGATCCTCTCAGGTGTGAGTGAAAGCTCTTCATACAGCTGCTTCAACTTGTCAAAGAAAGGGCCAACATTGGTTTTGTTGAAGGCAGTTGCCCTCGCAATGCTGGTTGGCTCAGGTGTTCTGATGCTTAGTTGAGAATGCCGACTCTTGAATCCTTTCAGCCAATCTTTTCCGGCACTTTTTTGGGTAAGTCAACTGTCAGAGACCCGCTTACTGTTGCGAATGGCCAGGTCATATGCCAGCGACTTTAAAGTTGAAGTGTCCAGAGGAAAACCAATGCGTGATGCTTTCAGCAAGTATTCAACTAACACTGCTTCCTCTTCCAAGGAAAAAATTATTCTGGTTTGGGAGGCCTCTGACAGAGAGACCAGTGACTTTCCTGCAGAGACGTTTCTTACAGCTCGCCACAAGCTTGATGTGTTTATGCC
>BLXT01008026.1:238028-248028 GCA_019648995.1 Plakobranchus ocellatus
AAGCATTTGTTATTTGTCGAGCTCGACAATTTTGCCTCTTGCGATTGGATATGTCACGCTTTAATCAGAGGAAGAAAAATTAATATTTAAAAAAATATTGCTGCAAAAAAAACAACAAAAAACAAAAAAAAAGCAAAAAAAAAAAAACAAAACAAAAAACCCAAAAACAAACCAACAACAACTATGTGGAATATAAAGACTGATGCCTGCGTAGATGTTCTTACAAAATGATACATGCCAATTAAAAATAAGCGTTGGGAAATAATCATTATGAAGACAGGAAAAACTAAACATTGAAAGCTGTCAAAATTTGGAGTTCGATGTAGTTTTAGGAACATTTCTATTAAAAAATGAAATAGGAAAAGTAACACTAGAAAAGAAAGTAGACACATCAGCTATTTCTGTGATCGTTGAAACCAAATTAATACCTCCAGGTCTCCGGTATGGTGCTTTCCTTCGCTGACCGTCCACTGGGCCCTTCATTACAAAGGAGCAAAGACCAAGGCAAATTTTACGAAAAGAGGACCAGATACATGAAGGTACCGGAGTTTGCCAGGAACGTGATGCATTCTAATAAGAACGTGAGTATCGGTACCAGTGGAAACAAAATGGCGATGCACATAAACAAAAAGTGGAATACACAAACGTGCTTGCCTTTGAAAATAAATTATAGAAAAAAAAAGGATTATCTTAACCAAGAGAGCGAAATTTTTCATCTGAAAGGACATTGTTCATGATAAGTAACGTTTAGGCACACACCATCGTCCTTAAGGGATACGCACAGAGTTATTCTATCCTTGTTGATGACTCAGTAATTGAGTTGTCCGCCCTGAGATCTGCAGATATCTCTATCTTGATATCGATTTGAGATCACCTTACAGATCACCTTATTGTGATGGGACAAAGGGATGTACAGATGAACACGCACACCCATACACACAGACAGACACTCACTCACTCACTCACTCACTCACTCACTCACTCACTCACTCACTCACTCACTCACTCACTCACTCACTCACTCACTCACTCATTATTCAATTCCACTGGCCGACCTTTTCTTCTTAAGTACCTTTTTTTCTTTCCTGCTGATCATCCCTATTAGCCCGAGTGGTTCTGTATTTTTCTTCTCAGCATGGTCTGTGGTTTGATACGAGAATTTCATCCGGTGAAATGGATGGAAAAACATTCATACCTGAAAACGGCATGATGGGAATGGCCATGTATTCTCCGAGAGATCCACCGATTCCTACAGGAGAAATGGTGGAATCTGTATTGAGCGAGTAAGGCAGTAAAAGAATATTTTTTTCCTTATAACATCTAAAGTGACATTCAATACGTCCAAAAAACAACAACAAAAAAAAACAAAAAACGGATGAAATGATGTTTTAGAAGCTGAGCGAGAAGATAATGTTTGAATACCTTAGATAATGTTGAAAGAATGTGGACTCAGACATCTATTTGATTTTCCAAACCGTGCTTCCGAAAAGCAATATTAATACCACGCTAAACATATTCTAGATCTACCATTTCTATGATTGCCTCATTTTATGACATCCCATACATAAGAAATCTACTATTGATTGCTGGAGGTAGACCTTAAGCTTACCAGTATTTGAAGCTAAGTATTTTTTCCTGTTAATTTTTTTTTTATCAAACGAATGCCCAGAAAGGGGATATGCTGGTCTGAATACTGCTGTCAGATGAACCTCAGGAATTTCAACAAGAAATGAAATTGGATTCAGTGTTGTATAATGAAAAATAAAACAAACTAAGCAAGCAGTGGAAAAAATTCCGATATATCAGCTTTTTACTAATCTATATCTGTCCTTGGTTTTGAAGTATTGCACATGCGTTTGTTGGTATTGAAAAAGGAGAAGAATACGTCACAACTTTAAACTTATTGAAGACTACAGTTTATTCCTTAAAACTATCTGCCTTTTTTTTCATTTCATAATATACTTCTTTAAATTAGCGGATTTTTATCCGAAATAACGATTCTTGAACATAGTAAATACTTCATGTCACTATTTTTTTTATTTGTATCCGTGGTCGAAGACTCCACTGAAAGAACAGGCAAAGTCAATTTGGCCATTTGTTTAGTTACGCCCCTTGAGCTATCATTCATGACCTTAGCTTTTTTTCTCAGATTGTATCAAACAATAAAACAGGCATAGTTCATTAGATTTATTAGTTTATTAATGGACTATGCCTATTTTATTATTTGACTTTCCCCGTTCTTTCAGTGGAGTCTTCAATTGTCGTTATCATTTTTTCAGCTTTAGAAGCTTAAAGGTTTACATAGTGTTATTTGACATTCTTTTTCTAAGTTTTCATTTGGTAAGTGTGGTCTTTTAATACATAAATCAATTTTTTAAACATCCGAAACATCTTCAAAATTCTAAAACTATTTATTTCTGAAAGTGCACTTTCTGTATGTATATTATTATTTTTTTTTTTACATTTCTATTGGCATTGAGAAAAAGAGTTAAAGCATGGATAAAATTAATAAGTGTGGATCAAATTTGTGTCTGCTTTTTTCCAAGGCTTACTATGTATAAAAATGAAGAGAGAAATGCCTGGGTCCGATGTGGGAATATTGTCATCACGAATTCCTCGTAAGTAACAACCATCACGATAATGGACAAAATGAGTTAAAATTAAAACCACAGCTATTAAAGCGTCATTAATTAAAATCAAAATTAAAACCGCATAATCATGTAAGAATGAGAATGAGAAAGAGCCTATGAAAAAGAGAGGGGAAGACCTAGAGACAGAGAGCGAGAGAGAGAAAGAGAGAGAGAGAGACAGTGAGAGAGAGAAAGAGAAAGGAAGAGAGAAGGAGAGAGAGAGATGAAAGTGATTGGCAAAGAGACAATTTAAGGGACAAAGAAGGAAGGTAAAAGGGCAGAAATATATAAAATAGTGATAGTCCAGCATTAAAAAAGTCCGTTATTTTTTACTCTCTAAAAGCCCTAAGAGCAGAGACATGAAGGAAAAAAAGCCGTGTAAAATATTATTTACTGAATCTTGTGCATAACTTTTTATCTTATTATGGAGACTGCTTTACAAACTTTTTTTTTTAATTAGAGAAAAAATACTAACAATCTGGCATGAAATCAAAGTAATCAATTAGCAAAGATTAAGTAAAATCATATCAGATGAAAAGTTGAAAAATTTGTCTTTCATATTTTACAAGAATTTATCAAAATCTCTTGATGTAACTATAAATTATTAAAGAGTTGTTGTTTAAAAAATAACACAAAGTAGAAAAGCATGTTTGTTCTTATAACTTTTGTCACATTTCATTTGACATTGATATAAAGGAATTCGTTAATCGATTTCTGCTAGGTTTGCTGATAGCCCTGTTTCCTACGTTGCTGCACACACCATGGATAAAACCTACTGTGAGGTTCGCGACAGCATTTTTATAGGGGAGACTGACAACAAGGGTCAACCTTTCACTTACGTCTGTAATGACAAGAAATTTCGCGATGTGCCAAGATCAGAGAGACCGCACCATCACTTTGATCGAAGTATCGCGCACGGGATGGCGTAAGTGGATGCATATATGTGATTCACTTTCTTAAAGTTTGATATTGTATGTTTGGCTACACAATAGCCAACAAATGCAATAACCGACGTGACATGTTTAACGCCTCGCTTTCTTCTTTGTAAAAAAAAGTATAGCTTCGCTGTATTGCATGCAGGTGTCAGCGTCGACAAAGATACTATGCTTTGCTAGAAAGGACAGGGAGTGGCATAAACATCGCTTTTTGGCGACAATATTATGTGTCTTAGAGCCCGTTGCTTCTTCAAGAAGTATCAGGTTCTGCCGGCTGGGCACGGGCGACTGCCCGTCTCGAACTGCGGCTGGAGGCAGAGAGAATAGGGTGGTAACTGGTCCTGAGACCTACAGCGTCTTCTGTCGTGCGTTGAATTCCCCAACAGCCTCTGGCTAGGCGGTTGCCACCATTAATATTTACACAAACAAATCCACACAGCGCAACTCTGTGCCCGTCTATGATGCCTAGAAAAAATGTGAAAACGACCGATACTTTTACAAATATGTTAAAAGTAACATAACAAATCCAATGATATGGTATTCATAAGTTATATGTAGTTGAAAAAAGCTTGCAACATAGCATCCAAAGATTAAATTCTTTAGTTTTTGTATTTTTTAAATGAGACGACACCTATAGACTAACCTCTTATTAGGTTTTTTTTTTGACACACAATAGTGAACTACAGTTTTTATTTTCTAAATATTTGCAGAGATTACATGATCAGCGGCATACAGTTTTATCAAGGGCCGCTTTTCGTAGACAACTGCTACTTTGACAGGTTTAAGAACTGGTACTACAATGATTCATTTATCGATACCTGGGGATACAGGTGAGTGGCTCCAAGTTCAGTAATATAAGCCGTAGTGTTCTTCTTTTTTACCAGCAAGAACACATGTGTACACAAACAAATTTAATGATAAACAGCGTTTGCATTCACAATGGCTAACATTCGCAAAAGAACAAAGATTTTGTCGTGGCTGCATTTTACATTCCCGATTTTGTAAAGCAGCGAAGCAAAGGCATGCATTGGCCTGACTTAGAGATTTCGCTACATCCCTTTCTGTCATTGATTCTATCAAGGCGCCAATGATAGAAAAGTTTAAGATATATCGGAAAAAAAACAAATATATTTTTAAGGGCAGACGAACGAATGATTCATTTTAGCCTATCTGGATATAATTCCTGTCCCGATTCCACCGATTTTTCTACAATCGCATCCACAATTCCTTAAATGCTTAGTAAAGATGAGCGCGCCATGCGGCCTAGAACTTTGTACCGCCCTGTTTTTTTAACTTGTCCTCCCTTCCGAAGTATTTTGCTATGGGTTTATAAAAAGATTTTGTTTCTCCATTTTATCTCGAACTTTTCTATTTTAATGGCACGACAGATAACGTTATTTACAAACATTGCATGAGGTTTAGCCTAGAGCACAGGACCAAAAAAAAAAAAAATGGAGAATTTTAATTAAACAAATGATTTTTCATGGGCAGTGCAATGTTAAGAGGTCCATCAAAAACTGTCCTTTTCAAACGAAAAAAAAAAAGATAACAATTTAAAAGAAAGACTAAACCATTCTGATACCCACGCAACAACAGATCGAAACGTTTTATTTTTGCGAATTCAGTTCACCCATCCAGATATTGGGTATATCAGCCTTTCGGCAATCATGAACTTTCAAATCAAACTGCAAATACCTATCTCTGAAGTTTGATTGCAAGAAAAGCAACTTGTCTTGGCACCATCTTGTGTTTTCGAAAGAAAACAAAAACTATGCCTCGTTTCAGTAATGAAGATAGTATGCGTGAAGAGTTAATTAGATATGCTGGAGTGTCATATTGGACAAACCGGGCAGAGTTCATGCATAAGCGGCCACACTTCGGATTGAGGTTTATGAATGAAGGGGTGAAATGAGGAAATGAAAGATGTTTTATTTGTTCAAAAAGAAAATTACGCGTGTTGTTCCTTTTTAAAATTACATCTCATAGTATAATACTGACGGTGAAAAAGTTGATGAACAGGAAATATGAAAGTAGAATGTAATGGGCTTTAACTATTGCCCTTCCCTTTGAATAATTTTGGAAACTTGTCGAGAGATTTTAGTTAGAAATCTGTAATGTTGCTGGCGATATCAGATAAGGATTAAAATTGACCACGTAAAATGGCGTTTTATCTTGATCTTCTTCTTTCGGTGCTTTGTCTGCAACAGACATTGGCGATCATGTTCTTCCACCTTAACCTACTCTCAGTTAACCTTATAAAGTTGTTGTTGCTACCCTTACTTATTGCCTATGAATGAAATCAATAAAAGTTATTCTTCCTATATTTCTACTGCATTTGCCTTCAATCTTTCCAGCGATTGCGGGGCGTCGTTGGCATAGTAGATAGCGAATCCGCCCTGAGATCTGTAGGGAGCCTTTTGTCGTGGGCTCGAACCCCGCCACCGACACCCTGGCCTGGCGGGTGGCCTGAAAGCCGGATATCACCTCATTGTCGGCTGGCTGTGTGCAAAAACCAAGTCCCTGCAGTGATTGTTAAATAATCTAAAATCTCGTGTTGGCGTTTTTATACTTTTTGAGCATAAAAACCTGTGCTTAATTGTTATATTTTTTATGTTTTCTTAAAAAAAAAGATAATTACGACTGTACGGCAAGTTTAATAATGGCATTATGTTCATTGTTTTGATTTCAGACCGCTTAGGCCAGCAGCAGCGATCACGTTTCACCCTAACAACCACTATCCTATGATTCCAAGGAATGGAGTAAAAAATCTCAAGTTTGGATATTGTGATGGGGTAAAAAGATATCCTCTGATATGACAATTTAATGTTCCTTTTTTTCAGAGACTTTCATAAATTTTCGGCCGAATATGTAAAGATTTAATGATTAACAATGCAAGTAAAATTTAGAAACTTTCTTTTTTTAATAACAACTAACACCGCTTTTTTTCTTACGTCCAAAGAATTTGCGCTAAGGCTTTATCAGGAAAAAAAAAAACTGTCATAATGACGAAACGTCTTTTTTTCATCATTTATACCCTTTGTAATAACAGCGTTTGTTAAAGAAATGATGCTTTACTAAACTATATTGTCTGTGACCCTTAAAGAGACTTGGATATCTTAACCATGGCCTACATTCATCCGTTGTAATACTTGTAGCTGGTGGAAGACACCATCATCTAAAGATGACTAATGACCTCCTTTATTCTGCTCTGATGACTATCAATGAAGAGACATAACTCGTTCCGTATATCGGACGGTAACGCTAGCATCCCCCATTGGAATGAGTTTGACGGCACGGGAAACACCATGATTCGGGATTATGACGGCAGTCTTACAGGCACTAAAAATACTCAGATAGTACAAGACCGTCCATTTTTTACAGGTAAGAAAAGACGGAAAAAATCCTCTGAGTTAAGTCGTGTTTATACTGAAAAAATGAAAGAAAGAAATGAATTTAGGTAAACTTCTCTAGCTTTCGAAACATTGAACAAGGAAGAGCAGTGCAAAGAGACAGCAACACAAAAAGCTAAAACACAAGAACAAATTTCGAAATTGATATGTAGGCAAATCAGACATAACGCAATTACTTGCCAATGTTGACTGACTGTGACCAAAAACCTGCATTTTCTATTTCCCATATTCTTTCCTTTTGATATTGTAAAAAAAATTATCTAAATAATATCTTAAGAAAATTAAGTCCTGTCAAATTTAGAGTTTCCATCACTTATTAAATCAGCCATTTGCTGGTCTCGGAAACAAAACTAAACAAAAAAAAAACCTTTTGCTTATTTGAAACTATGTTAATTAGACCGAGAAGAAATGTTAAAATTCATGGCGATTCAAGACGAAACTTTCAGTTTTGGAGACACCAATCTTAAAACGAAAACACCATATAAGGCGATTATAACAAATCATTGTAGCGTTTGATTAGACATACTCTTTTTTTGGTTTCGCACATTATTGTCTTGGGAATGTCCAAATGGGTCAGACGTCAACTTAGCAAAAGGCAATTAAAGTATGATTTTACTGTTCGTAAGATCCTTCTTTCATTCCAATTACCTCGTGAGAGAATCAGCATATCCTTATTCAAGTTTCTCCTTTGCGAAGCTTACAGCGTGTAGCTTTAGGCTGTAATAATTTAAAACCTTAAAAATGCTATTTGCGATTCATTCTCTTATGGTTGTTTGGTATATGAAACGAAGAATTGTCCCAAATGGAAAGCGTGTAACACCTCAGCAGCATCATACTTATATAAATTTGTTATCTGTATCTCGCATTTCATCATCTTACACTGTAATGGTCTAAAACGGATGCTAGTTCCAGACTCCGATGACAAAAAACTGTCACCTTTTTCGTTTTTCCCGCCACACTGGGTATCGTAGCTCGAACGCAAAAAAAAAAAAAAAAAAAGAAAAGGGATTTCTTTTCCTTCTTACCTGCGTATGCTAAAACTCAAATAATGATTCAAATCCAAGCAATGGTGTGTTATTGACTCACGCATAATACCCATTTAATTTCTTGCTTTGTCTCCGCTTTCTCATCTCAAAGTCCTTGCATTTTATAGTTAATCTAATAGGCGTGTCTTATTGTAATACATAACGTTTTCACCACCATTCAAAATAAACGTTTTTTTTTCGCAGGACGAAATTGTCTCAAACAGCCAGACTGGGGGCTGTCTGTTTGCCCATATAAATACGTCATGGTAAGGGTTTTTTCTACCTCAAAACATAGGATTACCAATTTCCAAATTTATACACTTGGCTTGCCAGAATAGAAATACTTGATATAAAATGAGGAACCAAACCTATGTATAGACCCATAGAAAATGAACAGGACGATCTGAGAAGCTAGAGCTCTAGAGTAATATAAATAGCCGTAGGCATCAAGGCGGGCTGGTCTTTAGAAATGAAATGAAAAAAAAAAAAACGTTCTAGACCTCGAAAGCTTTTCAAATATAGTAATATTTTATAGTAGGCTTATTTAAGGGATTTCGATGCTTTTTTTTTTTTGTAGACAATCAGTGGAATTTAGACTGGAATTAGATCCAGATGGGCTCTTATAAATCGTTTGTTTGTCCTACCTTAAAAATAGATTGTG
The DNA here is from genome assembly GCA_019648995.1 of Plakobranchus ocellatus. NCBI lineage: Eukaryota > Metazoa > Mollusca > Gastropoda > Plakobranchidae > Plakobranchus > Plakobranchus ocellatus. The sequence continues at coordinate 246,690 of BLXT01008026.1, forward strand.
CTTATTCCCAGCTATCTAAAAATCTCCTATTACATCTATCAAACATTCAAACTATATTAAAACAGGCTTAAGAACAAGTGTTGTTAGTGAAAGTAATGTGGTATTACAGAAAAGTTTAAAAGTATTTTCATAATTTTGTCGACATAAATTGGATGATTAAAAATAGATGAAATGCCTAACGGGAGCAATCATAGCTGTAAAAGATCCCAATGGAATTTAGGAGACTCCAGACAGCGTCCGGTGCGATGGTTCTTCCAAATCCAGGGCCCAGATTTATTCAATAAAAACTGTAATATCATTGTTTTTCTGCGTCAGAACCACTGATTCGTTATCTAAGAAATGTTGTATAATAACCGCTGTATAACGCTCGTGATAGCCTGAGGGATTGTAGAACAAAAAAAAATCACCATGCACAGTAGACTGTAATCAATAACGACAAGAGTGCAAAATTAGAACAAAATTCTTTGATTTCCATTGCTTTACGCTCAATGTGTTTCTAACTACTGAGCACACTACTAAGCTCTTAAGCAAAGTTAAATGATACTCTTCGCTCTTTAGTAGAGATTCCAATTTATAGTTAAATGTCAGAAAAGATTTACATTGATTTTCGTAAAAATATTCTATGAACGTAATTTTATTACTGATTTGGATTTCCGTAATTTCCTTCTTCGTTGGTTTTGGGTGAAAATGCTATGATAGCTGCTTGAAGTAGAGGTGTTTGAGTCTTTGTTTTGTTGTAGTGTGGCAGAACGTGGGGAAGTAGACACATATCTAATCGTATGTTGATGCTTTCAGTGGACAGGTGATGGCAGGGTGTTAGTGATGCCCTTTTACAGTGTTAAACGGCTAGTAACTAGATGCTCTCTTATTAAAAATTACTTCAAATTAATGTTCATATTATGATAAAAAGACTGTTTTAAAATCATTGTCAGCACAAAAGTTTGCTAGTGCATATTTCTGATCCAAAACACTAATTGCTCTCTAACTCTAAAGTTTGCGACCTTACTCCACCGTGGTAGGAAAAAAAAAGCAAATGAATGATAGGCACCATTACACACCGTTTGCTGAAAATAAAGGATCCTGCATAGAGAAAATAGTGGAATTGGAGTGCAAAAATAGACAGAGCCAAGATTTTTTCATATTGTCAATCTAAACGATGCCACAATCGAAAACGTAACACGCAACATTGATTTCATTTAATGAACATTGTGCACAGAAATTATTAACCATCCACGATCGTCAATTGTGCACAGAAAAATTATTAACCATCCAGGATAGTCAATTTGTCGTTCCATAAGAAACATCATATTCACAGAGAAGACGCTAGAAAAACGAACAT
>BLXT01008026.1:311460-334289 GCA_019648995.1 Plakobranchus ocellatus
GTCCCTACCAAACCGATAATACCGACGAAAGGAAGAGAGTGAGTTTTAGTTGATCAGGTCCAATTTAGAAATGAAATGCGATAGTGTAAAAATGAAAGACAAGTATTTTATTTCTGAATCGGACCTTATCAACTAAAAACCCTTCATTTCGTCAGTATTATCGATAGGCCTAAACAAGACTGTCAGTATCTCCTACGGACCATAGATGAAAACAATTATCAATAATAGTGGCATATTATAGGCCTACGCAAATGAAATGTGTGCTTTGAAAAATAGCTTTTTGTTGTTCAGTTTGGGTTGGCTTTGAAAGAGGAGAGAAAAATCATGATTGAAAATTTATTTTTTTTGTAAGCGTAAAACCTTGATTCTAAAAAAAAAAAAAACGGTTGAAAATTTTCACCAGGAGTGGACGAATCGGTTTTATGATAAAGGTGCATGATAATTCAGAGAAACAGAGAAAATGTTCTTTCGGACCATAAACCGATAACAAGGCTTGAATCTAATATGAGAGATGCCACAAATTGTGCCACAGTGTCAAAGAAAATAAGTGATGCGATTGAAAATTTTGACACTAAATATCCTCATCATTCGCATGTTAAAGAATTTAGATACGGCCCTGCGCATTCCTTTTGCTGGGAATATTTTGTAGGGCTTGCTCGACACGGCAATAATATGGCCATATTATTTGATTCGATCTGTTTCAGATCGATTGTTAATGAGAAATAAGACGAAATCTATGAAAGGCTCTTTATGTATGCAGAAGGGAGTTGTGTATAATTCAAATAATGTAGTTTGTTCCTCTGGTGTTCATTATATGAGCGGATGTATTAAAATGGATTCAAATATGGTATAACAAAAAAAAATAAAATAAAATAAGACAAAATCACTAAAATATGTACATTGTATATTGTATATAAACAGCACATTTAGAGACAAAATCTGTAGGAAATGTGTTAACACCAATCAAACTGATGGTGTACTTACTACTGATACAAAACATGTTACAGGCCCTTTAAATGGAGGTGAACATTTTTTTTAATTTGGTGTTATAATGTATAACTCAAATGGTCCATCAACTCAGGCTTAGCACAGAAATCCTATGAGTTTAGAAAATTCTACCTAGTTTGACTACAGAATAGGCTTATATATCGCTGTTCTATACAAAATGCCACAAAGGATGAAAGTTGTCAGGACGGCCCAATTCACAAGGCAAATTAAAACCTGCCTGTTTACATTTGGTTGAGACGATTATCCTAATGCTTAAATCATGAGCTTGACCAAAAAAAAACCAACAAAACTATTAATCAGCCGCTCCATCTTAGTTGAGATGTTTGAGAAGTACAAATACACAAAGCCGTTGGCTAGAAAAAAAATCTTTATGGATGTAATAACATGAACAGAAAATCACCAAAAAAAAAAAAAAAAAAGCACTGCACAAAATTGAAAGGTCCCAACTTCGTGGTTTGAGAATTAAAAGAAAATGACGTTATATGCCATCGATAAGGTTTGTTTGTAAAAGTGAATAGTAGACTTTATAATAGCCCCATTGTAAAATATTTTTGTCTCTATGATTGTTAAAAGACATAATGTTAGAACATGAACATCTTACTTTGTTGGTTGGCATTGAACCGAAGATGGTGAGAGTGAAGCCTTGCTCAGAACAGAGTAAAATGACTAAAATGAAGCAAATCGAAAGCAATATGAATCTATGATTGAAAATACACGTTCTGTGAGAAAAAACCTGATACAAACAAAAGTACAACAAACGTGGGTGAAAATTCATATCTAAAAATGTCTCTCATTAAAAGCAAAATTATACTTGAAAATATTTTCGTGAGCGTACATCCTTGATAACTAAAGGATTGTAAATTGTTTGAAACGTGGGACAAATGGAAATCAAAATTGTTGGAAAATATGTTGTAAAACCTAGTTGAAAAATGTAGGGTGTACACATGAAAGCTGGAATAACAGAGCAAAATTAAGCTTGAAAATGCGATTTGAAGCAGAAAAATTTTGATTTAAAAAGTTTAGAATGTGCATCTGAAGGGGGAGCAAATCAAAACAAATAATAGTTGGAAAAAAGTTTGTGAGATCAGTGTTACTCGAAGCCTATTAAGGTTGCGAGCGAAGACCCACCAGTCATCGCAACTTTGAGGTGATTTTAAGTCATCAAAATTAGCATTTCATTAAGCATTTTTTTTAAATTCGAAGTTCCCAACTGATCATGCATGGTCGGTACTAATGGGATAATTTTACTCCAACTTATCCACATGACTGGTGTGGGTTGAAATCTTTTCTAAATGAAAAAAAAATCGTGGATTTGAAGTGTCCCGGACTGTAACAATGTCAGCCTTTAATTTTATATGATAACCGTTCATGTCAACTCTATTAGTTTTGAGATGAGAGAAAATGGTTTATGCTTAGCTCATAACTGAAGGTATCGAATGCTAAAACCAGAACACAGACCAAAATCAAAATGAACCTTTTAATTCCACTTCGAACAGTTTTTAATTGGGTCACGGATGAAAAGAGAAACGGAATGTGAAAATTAGCACTAAAGTGCAAAAACTTGAGAGAGAACAAAAATGCAAAATAATATCGCCCAACTGTAAGGTGTTTGAAGTGGCCCCAATGTGTAAACGACTGTTATACAAGCTCAGAGGAGCAGTTGGTCTATTTATAATCAACGAATTGTTCAAAGTGTTATGTCTGTGATTGAATGTTTGTTCTTATAAATCAGAAATGAGCCACAAGTATTTCACCAGGTAATATAACTGCTCAATGAAATTATGAAAATGTGATAGCGGAGCGGAGGATAACGAACTTGGAGTACTTAGTAGGGGTAATCTGCAAAAGGTAAATGTTTTGGGAAAGTCAAAAGTATCATATTTCTCCCTAAAGGGATTTTTTCCTTCATTTCCTGTGAAACTTCGGAAGGTTTTACGAACTCTTTGCGCCCTATGAGAATATTTGGATAATGATATGATTCTTCTCTTTTCTTTCAAAAAGCTAGGCTGGCATGAACATTCTAATAATGGAGCTTGCATTGAATAAGGTGAAAGATCACACACTAGCGGAGAAGTGGAGATCTGCTTGGAATGTTTTGCACCCGTGGCCGTCCAGATGTAATGTTTGGTAAAGGAAAGTGTCAAGCAGTAAGTTCCTATTTGGATTTATGTTATTAATGTTGCCCTTGTATCACAATATAAAACAGGTTGTGCTGAAGTGTGGCAACATTTTAGAACTAATTTCTCCTTTTATGAGAATGCTTAGTAAATAAACTGTCGTCTTTTTGTCCTTAAATGGTTCGCTCCAATCAAAGCTTACTTGAGTTTTCACAGAATTAACAGAAAGGTGACAAAATGATACTGGAGAGCTCGTTCTTGGATCATCGCTGTCCGTTCTTATCAATAAAAGAGCTTGTATTATGCGAAAGACCAAAACATCTTCTGTAAGTGATTACTTATCGATTTGGCATGTTTGTATGTAATTATGTGGAGATGATATTGACTGTGTTTACATATTGGCTTAGAGTCTGCAAAGAACTTCCACCACTGTATTCGAACCCTGGCATCAAAGTTGGCCAGGAGAGACCAAAAACCCCGAGATCATAAAGAAGTGAAAAGAGAAAATAATGACATCGATTCTGTGCTTATTTAAAAGTGAAAGAACGGATAAACTGCAGTACCAGAGGAATTATCAGTATATATGTTAAAAAAAACATTGTCGTCTTTAGCACAGACGTTTTAACCAGACGCAATTTTATTGTCTATCAGTCAATAAGCTTTGTATTTCATCCTATTCTCATAAGTGACAGTTAAAGTAGATTTAAGATTATAACTTCTAGATTTTAGATTTTTTCTGTTGATTTCTTTTTCAAGCTTTGATCAAAGAGTAGTAGTACGGCCGGAGAGCAGCTAGAATAGAGACCAATAACAAACTCATAGATCAGGTAAGTATAGGCATTGAAATTATTATTTTTGAAGTAAAAAAAAAGAGAGCAAAGCTCTTAGATGTACGCTGAAAATGTGACTTATGTTTCGTACTGTTTAGTTTTTAGTAATATTGTTTAAATTGGTTCTAATGACTATTTAAATGTAGAAGATTTTTATATTTCATTTTTAGGACACTGAGTGAGAGGAAGAGTGACAGAGCAGGAACGATGCGATGGATCTGAACGGCAACAATGGAGACAGAAACTGCAGTATTCAAACAGTAGATCAGGCAATTAGTGAATGCCTTTATTTAAATCGGTTAAATACTTAAAAGATTATCTTAAACGCTATATAATTAAGGAAAATGCTCATGACATCCATTATATCGTAAGATACACGCATTTATATTATATAATCATACGATACATGTTCGATATATATTGAAGAGATGAATCAGATGAATAAAAGCTGAAGATCAAATTTTATTGAAGAGACCGATCATAGAAACTAATAATTTTTTTGTAAGCCCAGAATCCATTTTCTTTTTTTCCTTTCACTATTTCACAGACTTGATGAAAAATTCTTTAAGTATTCAAACTGTACTCTTGCTATTTTTCTTTTCTAGATTAAATTGATTAGACCAGTTACGTTGCACTTCATTTGATTGCTGGTGTGTCTATGATGAACTACAATATAATACAACTTATGCATACAAGCTTATGTAAACCATCTCAAGGTTCCCTGAAAACCTGTGGGACGCCATACTGTTTGCCATGGCCAGGAGAACGTTCAAGGCGCATTGGTTGTGCTTACACAGACATTGACGTACATCACCTGTATTGCTTAGAGCCAAAGGTATTTAACAAAAATATTAAATTGGTTTGAAATATGTGCCTTACAGTTTGGATGGATAAAAATGAAACTATAGCGAGATTTACTCCAGAAAACCAATATGTCAAATAAATTATGGTCTGAAAATCGGTTCATTTCTGTTGCACACATAAAATTGTATCAAGCACTTAATGAAAAAAAAGACATCTGTTTCATAAAGAGTATAATGCAAACAGTTATTCATTGAAGTCTGCACATTTTTTAGAATAAAAGAACACGAAATAGTGTGAAAGCTACGTTCAAATCGTGACTATCGCAAAACTGCACCATATTGCACCATGACCAATTGCGAATTCAATGTTTTCCAAAAACAAAATCCAAGTGACCTCATGTTCTGAATTTAGATTGTTTTATATAAAACCATATGGATTTTAATCTTATTTTATGAGTGTCCCTTCGGATGTTGCCCACAAATGCCGACTAGAATTAAAAAAAAAACAAAAAGCAAACCTAGCTTTCTTAAATGAATCAAACATATTTCACATGGTTACAATGCCTGGCTAATAGTATGACTTTTTAATATCTTCATAAAAACGACAGACAAGATAATTGCCCCCAAAGAGAAATGATGGAAAGATGACAAAACTGGTCGAAGTGCATATCGAACTTGGAGCGTTTGCCACCAGTGATTATGAAAAGATGATGTATTGGGAAGGAGGAAAGTATATTGCACGTATCTCCTTAAACCGATTCATTTTATTGCCTGTGAAAAAACATTGTAAAATATGGTAGTGGTAAGATTTTAGAAAGTTTGCACCACAATTAGAATGTCTTATATAGCATGATTCCTCTCTCTCTTTTCAAAAGAGCTAGGCTGACTAAAATACCTTATAACGGAGTTTCTACAGAGAAAATGTTAAAAGGTCACACATTGTCGAAAAAGTAGAGATCTGCTTTGAATATTTTGCTCTCATGGCCGTCCAGATGTAATGTTTTGGGGAGGCAAGTGTCAAGCACTAAGTTCCACTTAAATGAATGTTACCTTTGTATGACAATTTAAAATAGGTTGTGCTGAAGTGTGGTAGCATTTTCAAACTAATTTCTTTGGGAAAAGAAGGATTAGTTAATAAACCCATGATTTTTTGTCCTTAATTAGCTCGCATCAAACAAAGCGAACTTTAGTTTTCACGCAGATAGCAGTATCGAAAATTTGACAAAACAGTGCTGGAGGACTCGTACTTGGAATATTTCCATCCTCCCTTGTCCATCAAAAGAAGCCGTCTTGGGAAAGACCAAAGCAACTATCAGTAAGTTACTTGTATTCACTTTACATGGAGATGGTGCTGACTCAGCATATTAGCTTTTGAATCTGCAAGGAACTTCCATCACTATATGTAAGTTTGGTCAAAAGAGGCCAACAAGCCTGAGATCACTTACATTCAATCGGCGGGAAAAGATGGTAAACTGCAGTTATAGACGAATTGTCATTGCATTGGTTTAGAAAATAATTTGGTATAGACATTTTCACCTGGTTTTATTTATTCTCCTTTCATCATCAACCTTTCTATTAAAACCTATGCTAAAAAAGCGACGATGTTATCAAATATAAGGTTAAAACTTAAATTTTAAGTTTTTTTGTTCTTGATTGTTTCAAGGCAATTGGTAACAGACCGATGGAACGGCCGAAGAGCTGTCAAGATGGAGAAAGCATTGAGAAACGTGTGGATGAGGTAAGTGTAGGCCTTAAGATTATCATATTTTAAAGTAAATGCTAAACCAAAGCTCTGAAATGTGCGCTGGGGATGATTACTACAAAAAATAATGCTTAGTACTGAATAATATTATAAATAGTAATATTTTGCAATTGGTTCTAATGACTGTTTAAAATATAGAACATTTCTATGTTTCGTTTTAAGGACAGGGGGTGAGAGAAAGAGTAACAGAGCAGGAGCGATAGAATGTATCCGGACAGCAACAATGGAGACAGGAGTATCAGCTAAGCAAACAGTAGATCAGGCAAGTGAATTGCTTAGTTGGTAAGATACTTAAAAAGGTTACTTGAAATGAGATATGTAAAAGAAAAAAAATGCTCTTGATATCCACAATATCGGTAGGCACATACACATTTATATTACATTATCGAACACGTGTGTGTGTGTGCGTATGCGTGCGCGTGTGTGTGTATATAAATGTTCAACCGTTGTCATTTTCAAAATCGAGGACATTAATTACATAAAGGAACGCAGATGGTGAGATTATTGAATAGAAACGGATAAAAGTAGAATCTTTTTTTTAAATTCAGCATGCAACTATTTTCTTTTCTCCCTTTCACCGTTTCATAGGCTTAATTTGTTTTGAATGTGCCATTTTTGTTTTCCAGATTGTATCCATCAGACCAGCTACTTTACCCTTCTTTGGTAGACTTAAGTGATGTCTATGATGATCTGCAGCGTAATATAACCTTATACATACCTAAACAAGCACATTCTTTATACTTGCACCATTTCTTTTCTGAGGCGGGTTGGATTTGGCAATTAGGTGGCCTGACGCTGGCCTGACGCTGGCTTGATATGGACCTTACGCTGACCTGACGCTGACCTGACGCTGACCTGACGCTGGCCTGACGATGGCCTGACGTTGGCCTGAAATCAAGTAGAGGGCGGGCTATATGATACGATTAAGCGACAGCCTTTGTCTAATCATTTTTGCTGGCATTTTATAGGTGTAATACAACCCGAAGAAACGATTGCGAAAAATTCTCACTACAACTTGCAATATCTTTTTTACTGATGTTTATTTTCAGCCCGAATTTACTGGAGGAGAGTTGCAGACCCCAAGAGAATAGACGATCAACCCGACTGACCAACATGATGATTTCCAACTCGAAAACTTCTACTTACAGTAATCAACTTACAACTAATGTTGTCATGGGATCAAGTGGTAGGCTTGATAATCTTTGTTTTGCCAAGATAAAATTTGTGCACAAAAATAGTTTCTACTCGGGATACAGTTATATTGAAGGCTTCGACATTTTAGTCCGGTCGAGTTTCTTTACTGAAGAGGGCTTGATGGAGCATAAAGAAGCGCTTTGAGAACTGGAGGTACGACGTTCGATCCTTTAAGGGTAATATGCTCATGAGGGTAAGGTTTCATATATAACCAGAAGTGCTTGGCCTGAAGGAGGACGTATATATTGACGAAAGCATGAAGGCAAAAGGAAAATGAATTGGCATAAGCTTGCCAAACAATCGCCCTGTCTAATGCTTGATTGGCCGTATTGGCCGAGTATTAATCTTAATCGACAAGGCCATCTTTTTGGCATTCTAATCCACTACTAGCACTAGGCCTTAAGAAGGCCAATGGGAACCTTAGCGAGCATCGTTTGTTTTAGGATTAAAGTTATTCTCATCACACTGGAAATTATTTTCTGTGTAATATTCTTTTCAATAATTTAATTCTCCAGGACAAACAGAGGAGACTACATAGCTTAATATTCCACGCTTAACATTGTCATTTTGGTTTATTTTGATAAATATCTGTGGTATTTGTTGCCTACAACGATAACATGTTTATGGAAGGCAGTTGAAGCGAAAGCACAGCAAAGCGTATCTCCATACAGAGAAAACACCAGTCGCGCTTGGCGACCTTGTCTGTGTCAGAAAACTGCTAATTTAAGATCTACAGCAATTCACACTCAATCCTCTTGTGAGTGATATTAGGATTTTTTTAAAATCTTGGCCTTAAGCCCAGTGAGGGTTTCTGTTTTGAGTGGCATCTCGTTAGGTCCATTCTTAAACATCACCCAACATGAGTACCAGTTTCCTCAGTGGTAAAAGCCGTTTCCAGTAGCAATACTTCTAACATAAACTGTAGTGTTAGTGCAAAATATTCTCAGAAAAAGCTGCGATACAGTCATATGTGCGATATGCCCTCGAGACGCTTAAATTAAGATCGAGGCTTGCACTAATACCCTCGTAGAGCTCAATTCTAAGATCTGCAGGGACCCTTCTGTCGCAAGTTCAAGCCCTGGCCTGACAAAGGGCCTGAAAGCCTGAGATCATCTTGTTATGGACTGGCTATATATAAAAAACAACCAAAGCCCTCGTAGAGCAGAGTTAAAAAAAAAGCCTGATACATGTATCAACCGGTAGTGGATATGCTACATGTTGAAAATGATTTCATTGCCATTGATAGCCTTTCACATTCCTTTCCTCCATCTCCGTCTTTATTCCTGTCTCCATCTAGGCCTACATCTCTCATGGGGCTGAGTTTAATGGGAGAGATAGCGTGACAATATGCACCACTGGCATTAAACTCTCTGCATTTGTGACACAGCTACATTTTTACTGCTATTTGTTATTGTCCCGAGTTTTTTTTCCTAACTATAACACTTGCCAGTGGTGTTCAATTGCTGTTTTCTTCCTACTCGTGAAAGATTGAGTTGGTGGATGGAAGGTGGAAAGTAGGCCTTGTTAAAATTTGCTTCATTTGTTTATTTGGATTAAACGTGTTTCTTTGATGCCATATCATATATTTCTAGATAGTGTTTGATCTTAGAAGCTTAGTCCGAGTGTAGAGTGACGTTTAAAAGCTTTTTTCCTTTTATATGCGTCCTTGTAGATTTAGCTTCGTTCATGTTTCAGCTCTAAAGTATTGTTCATAGATTTGTATAGCTATTTTAGTTTCCTTTTTTTTGCGGGATTGCATATTTCTGTCTGTTTTCACTACACTTGGTTGTTGGCGTTTCATGATCTCCTAATTTACTCTTTGAAAATTGACTCGAAAGCAATTGCTCGCATTTCTTTTGAAATTTCCTAAAAGTAATTAATATGTCTGTAAATATGGTCCAAGGTTAAAAAAAGATTCGTTTATTACCATCCTTATGTATTTTAGTACTTAGATTGATTATGTAGTGGCAAGCTTAACTTTCAGAAAGCATTTTTGTTTCTTCACGGCCGTCCACCCCAATAGTGCCTTCTATTGATATTTTTGTTGTTGACTTATTTTATTTTTGTCTTTGCTGCTTTCCTTGTTGTTGTCACTGTTTTTGTTATTGCTTCAATAGAAGTGAGGAACCATGGGAAATATTTTAAAACTTCATCGCGCATTATTTTATTTGTTTTAAATTATGCAAATTTTGTTTTCTTTCTGATCTACTGAGCACCTCTAGGTTTTACAAACAAGTCAGGAGAAAAGTTATCATCTGAATTATTTTAGTTTTATTGTTTCGGACTTGGAAAGTTGTAGGGAGATCATCAGTTTTCTGGTTTACATTTGACATTTCAAAATTGACTATGTATATGCGTTGGAAATCATTCTGACCTTTAAAATAAGTATGACATAGCTTAGGGCGAAGTAATTTTCTACTTCTTTATCCATTACTTTTCTTTGACGCTTTCTCTTTGGTCTCATTGCGTAGCTAACTTTCACATTGTCCTTTCTTGTCACTTAAAAAAATTGGGGCTAATCATTGTGTCTTAAATGTTTACCAGGTAGATAATTTCAAAGTTGACTCTTGCCTTCTGTAATTTCTTGAAGACGGACCATCTGCGGCCAAATAATTTTATGACGAACAATTTTGACTTGGTTTTAAACTAATGAGCTGCTGCAAACAGGAGAAAGGATACAAACTGCTCTTAAAGCCATTATTGTTCATGCAAAAATACGCTTGGTTATGCACCGGCGAACTTTCATACCTATTATCCTATAATAAGGGTATTTCAAGTATTGGCAGTTAAACAGCAGAATCAAATAGATTCTTTTAATGCACTAAAAAGCATGCGCAAAATGAGAAAAAATAACCTTAAAATAATCTCACTACATAATCATATAGCGTGATAAAGTAGGATATTTTAATCGAAGGTTGCGTCATTTAGCAGAAACAGAAGCTCTGTAATCTTGCCAAGCATTTGAAGGCATCATTCGCTTCTAAAAATACACTTTTGTAATGTGGTTAAATCATGGCAAACACTGAAACGAGATCATTCGATTAAGCCTAGCGCATTGTGATAAAGTTCCACAGGAGTATCAGTTCCACATGTCTCTCTTACTTTCCTTCCTCTTGCATGTTCTGTCTGTCTGCATCCTAACCCTATCATGGCGCCACCCTGTTAGTAACCGCTCTCAGCATGCACACTAATCACTAACACACTCATGAACTCGTTAACCTGTGGAAATTCCCGCTCGTGTACAGTTTGATTTCTAAAAGTGCGCCTTCAGATGGACTTGATGATTATGATTACAGGCTTGGCTCTGCTTATGCGCAACAATATATAACGTCTGTCTATTTATAAAAAAAAAAAGGCACAACTATTTTCAAAAACAAAAATACATTAATTGTTTTTGAGTTAAATATCTGCTAATGACCAACAAAGGCGCTGCCAAAAATACTTGCAAAGACACCCCAGCAAATATATTTTGTAATAACTATATTAATATATGTAATAAAATTTCACCTCAGTAAATATCAAATTAATCTATCTAATTATAAAATTGATTCGCCTGTAAAACAATTCTGCTAAAAACAAAGACAAAAATAGAGTAGAATATAAGATATAAAAGAATTCATTAGATTTGTGAATGATTGTTCTTATAACTTTTCTAGCATTGCGACGACATCTACACTGATGATGAAGATATTGATCTATAGGCCTAAAACAAAATCAATTCATAGTAAAAAGTGAATTTCTTTTTAACGAAATTTCTCTATTTTTCTCCCTTTCAAGTTCAGTTTAGTATAACATGTAGAAACACTGTAGTTCTCACAAACACAAGCGATTGCTTTTTGAAAAGAACTTTCTTTTTTGTCTGCGTGCAAATGCGCGCCTAAGCTTGCTACTATACTATTCAAGCATTTTAAAGACTTTTAAAAATCATTTTAATATATTGCAAATTGATCTTCTTAGCTGTCACTTCATCGTTTCCTTAGAACTCGTAAAATATTCCTTTGTAATAATTAGCATGCGTCATTTTTTATCTACCTTTTCTCTCTCTCTCTCTCTCTCTCTCTCTCTCTCTCTCTCTCTCTCTCTCTCTCTTTCAGCCAGCCACTCTCTGTGTCCGGGACTGTTTTGTCTGTCTCACGGCAGCTTTATCTGTCCTTGCCTTTCTATTATTTCAATCAATGTTCTTGAAGCTCCTTATAGTGTTATTGATATATATTGCTTTATATGGGTGCTTGTACACGGCTGTAGTGTATCGCCTTTTTCAACCTATTACCTTCTTCATTCATCAATCACATGCAGATATTTGCTTTTATATAGCTTTGAATTATATTCGTTGTTAAGATTGGTAAACACGCTTCATCTTTTTTGATATGGACGCTTGTTCCTTCACAATCCATCACTTTATTTTTTATGTTTGATTAATGATGGATGTTTCTTTTTATAGCAGAGTGCAGTTACAGATGAGCAACTTTTTAAAACGAATTATGTAGACGTTGATGACTGTTATTGCACGCATAGTATTTCAATTTCGCGCTCTTGTCCGCCATGAAGTGATTCAGAAATTCTCTCACAAAACTATTTCAGTGTGTCGCTGAGATATTTTCACACATTTTAAATGCATGTTAGTAGATCGTGGAGCTCGAAAGTTGGTCAATTTCCAAATATTATACTCTTGAATATGGATTTTGAGGTCTAGTCTTTGTTTTCACCTTCGAAATTACTCCCAAGTTTTGAGCAGTCGTATTTTATTTAATTTTTGAAGAAGAAAAATTGTCACATGGAGTGTTTCTAGTCCCCCTGTTGTATGTCGAAAATGCTATCTGCGAATCTTAGATCTTTTTAACCTTTTTTCTGCTGGTTCATCGTATCCATGTGGTCGTCGTGTTCTGTTTATGCCTTTTGTTCCCTATTTGTAGACAGAAGATGTGCAATGGTAGTTTGCATCCTTGTCTCACGTGTTTGGTAGCAGTGAACCATTCTGATATTCCGCATTACGTTTCACTGAATATCTTAGCAGAGAGATTAAACCAATCGGAGACATTTTTGGCGGGAATTGTTTTTGACGTCCTGATTGTTATTGTATTAGGTCAGATATTTTAAAGTATTAAATAACCATTCACGGGGTCTCTGAAAGATAGTAAGGAAAATGGATTGTGCGATTTCTTGTTCTCTGTTAGTTCTAAATCTTGTCCGTGGTGCAAGTTTGCTTGCAATTATTTTCATTTTAATTGCCAGAGGAATTTTCCTTGCATGATCGGCAAGTGAGAGTACTGTTATTTATGCCAGAGCATGGCTTGAGTCTCTCTCTCTCTCTCTCTCTCTCTCTCTCTCTCTCTCTTTTTTTTTGGGCCAAGTTGTAAATAAAAATCTTTTCCAGATTTTATACTGACCGCTTTTTTAAATTTTTGTGCAAAACCTTTGATCGTTGTTCATTTTTATTCTTTTCTTTTAGCAATTCTTTTTGCATATTGTCACAACCTGAGCTTTTATCTTTTCATTGCCTGATTTATCAATCTGCTGATCTAAGTAGCTTCAATTGTTCTTCTGTCTCATATTCGTACTTTTTTGTTTGTTTGAACTGGAAGGTATTTCATTGATTCCAAAAATGTTTTTTACCCTGGCTGGATTGGGTATTGCTGATTTATTTTTAATTTCCATTCATTAGCCTTGATACTATGTCTTTTGAAGGTTTTTACTCGCAGACAGGTGAAAGCTAGGTATTGTTTTGTAGACTGCTATAGAAAATAGAAGTTGCATTTGATTTTTTTACACTTACTTTATTCAATAGCACTTAAAAAAGGGAATAAACGGCACTTATTTTCGGATTTTCTCTCGGAAAACATAATACTCTAGTTTAATAAAAAAGGGGAGTTCAGGCGAACAAAAATATTTTTGCTAAACCCATAGGTTTAAATTTTTTGATTAAAAAAAAACTTGCATTTCTTCCAACACCGAAAATCGGATCGATGTGACAGAATGGACCTTTTCCTTCACTCCAGAAAGAGTTTTGGAGAATTACATGTATTGGGTCCTTTGGTTATGTCCGTGTGGAGATGCCATTGTTGTGCTTTCGTCTCGATGCCAATTACTATTGAATTGTGAAAAAAAGATTTGATATTTAAAGTGCTTTTTGAAAATATCTTTATTTACATTCCATGCCAATATTTACTTTCTGAAGGAAAAAGATGTCGATACATACTCTTTTTGTATAGAAAATTGCGTGTCAAAATGTTTAGATTCGTAATTATGTAAAATTGTGTCTGTAGCTAGTAGGTCTGCTTGTTTCAATAAATATAATAATCACATTTTTCTTTCCCGTTGTTTGATATTATATTGCATTTTTTTGTTTTTAGCTTTCTTTCATTTATTTTGGTATAGTAAGCTCACATTCTTTCTACAAAATGTGTACATAAAGAAATGCTAAGAGTATAAGTTGGCTTACATAGCTTAGCCTTCAACTTTTCAACTTTTATTGTTATGTTATTTTCTATAGTTTGAAAAGAGAATGCAGTAAAGCACATTCTAACATAGTGACTTGAGGGGAGACGAAAAGTCCGAGATCACCTCTTAATGACTCATAGCTATGCGACACATTTTATGCTTTGTTTGCCTTAGGTTGTTTAAATATTTGGAGAGAGGATGAAAAAAGTATAAAGATATTATAAACTTATCCTAAATATTTAAAGGCACCTATTAGACACCGACCTTTTTTTTATTGCAGTGAGTATTGAACAATAAACAAGGAATCCGAGAGAAAACTGCAAGCATTGGAGATATCGTTTACTATGAGAAATATGATGTTATCCTAGATGGAAGAAAAGTCCAATGAATTGGTTTTGAAACTAATTATCAGCGATCATTAATGAAAAGGCAACCGCAATTTTTAGGTTACATTTGCCAACACGAGGGTTAAAAATACTTTAATCACTCGACAAACGCAGTAGACTTAGATAGAGAATAATTTAAATTGAAAGTCTTAAGTCATGGCAGCAACAGCAACTTTGTAAGACGCCCAAAGAAAACGCCGATAAAGAGCTGCATGCCAGGAATTCGAGCTTGCACTTGGTATTTGTGAGGGTGGAGTCTTCTGAAAGTTCCATTTCAGCTTTTTAAAACACTAAAATAAGTGAATGTATACGTCTTTGCATTTTTTACATCTTATTAAATGACCTGTATTCAACCTGGAATATGAACATGAATTAACAGCATATTTCCGGAAAATGTTTCATGAATGACTTTATAAAACCATTATTTTTTTAGATATTTAGAAAACGAAGTTTTTGTTTATTTGTTTTTATTTAAATAATTATGCGTTACAATATTTGATCTATGTGTAATTGAGCTATGGTAGCGTTTTTGCTTTGTAACCTCTATTTTACTACCTCGGTAAGATTGGTGAACGTGGATATGGTTTCTTTGTCGTCGTCATGACACATTATGGATAAATGTTCAATTAAATTATGAACGTGCATATTTCTGCTTTAGAGTTCATGTTGCATACATGAACATTTTAATATTTGGATGCATTTTTTTAGTCATTATGTGAATGAAATGAAATTCAAAGCCTAAAACTTGTTGACGATTTGTTAATGGTCACGGATAAACATGACGTACTTCTGTCTTTACAATGATCATATGACATCAGTGTGCGACTTGGTGAGCGCTAAAAAGCCTGAAATCACCCACCAGTCATTGGTCTATGTAACCACATATGAATCATTTTGTTTATGCTTTTGTAAGCGTTGTAGTCCGTTTACCCTGAAAGCTACAGCAAGTCTTTGCTGACGCGTGGCTTAAAAAATTGAGATTTATAAAGTGATTTTGTTCTGTCATAATAGCCAAGCAAAGAGAAAGTTTTTGTGAATGTTCTTTCTCTTCAAGTGATTCGATGCGCAATCGTCATACTTATTTTTTATCAATTTTTTTTGCCCTAAAGCCGATAATTACAGGCTTTCTACAAGTTTTCATATGATGTAAATGCGCGAAAAAACGTTAATTTTTTTTCTTTTTGCTGTTTTTTTGTTTTTGTTTTTTTTGCAATTAATCTTTCCATTTGACTCTGTTTCATTATTTTTGATTATTTTCGCATATACATGTATTGCTATTAATATTGAAATATAAATTTTTATATTAAAATATATTTTAAAAATCGGTATTATTCAAATTAACGGTCATAGTATTTAAGATTAATTTCTTCTCCATGTAATATGGCATTGGTGGCATAATAGCTAGCGAATACATCCTGAGATCTGCAGTGACTATTCTGTCGTGAGCTCGATCCTTTCACCAGCGCCTGGCCTAACGTGGGGCCTGAAAGTCTGAGATCACCATCATTATAAACGAGCTATATGCACAAAAGCCAAACAAAATCATGTAATAACACTAAAACATTTGTTACCGTCGTTATAAATATATTTCTAAAACTGTGTAGATTTGGATTATGATTTTGTTTTCTGTAAACGATTGCTGACCAAGTTCTCACTAGCGATATTTTTTAAAAGCAGCAGTAGAGAGAGGATTGTAAAGATGTCTTGAGACCAGCCCCAGAAAGTTCACAATGAGTCTATGACGCATATGTTTTGTTTTTAAAAAAAAAACCCAATGTACTTTTCCTTTTTCAAACGCTTTATTTCCAAAATCTTTTTGAAAGGTATATCTTTCCTTGCGAAGCTCACAGTAAACTGTTACAAACTGTTCCTATCACTAAAATGTTTCCAGTTGTGACTTCCTCCTCATTCTCACTGGTCTCGAGATATAGTTCATAAATCCCATGTTGCCATTCAAGTCGGGTTTGTCAGCTACTCTCTGCCAACATTTGATTTTAATATTTTCATTTTTTCTTGCAGTATGCAATATTGGCATCTTTCATTAGCTGAAAAGATATTGTAGTTGCTGTGTTAATTTATATCTAGTGCTTTCTTGAATTGAGGCGAGTAAAGGGACTGTTGAGTCTAAAAATATATAACCCTCCTATACACCACCTTTTATTTTGTGACAAACACTCATGGGTGTGTCTTGTTAAAACGTTTCACACAAATAATGCTTGCATGAAAGAATTACATTGTGGCGCTGCTCACATAAAAAATTGATATTTGGTTGTTGCCGTATCACTTTGTGTTCCAAAAAATGTTGTTTCTGCATGTAACTGAAATAATTAGTAAATGTATAACACTAAATAAATATAATAAAATCTATTAAGTTGAATTTGAAAATCACATATGCTAAAATGGGAGAGTACTGAAACTTGACTGCCAGGCTTTCACTCCAATAACTGAATGTCACCCAGCTCTCACATTCAATATTTATAAAAAGCTAATTTAAAGCAAAAATCGTATCCAAACCAAAGTACACTATAATGTGCTATAAATGTTCATGGAAATCGTCATATCTCAAGAAATATGAACGATGGAAAAAAAAATTGCAAAAAAACGATGTCAAATCCTTATGCGTTGTGGCATGCTTTTGAAAAGCTATTTTAAGACCAAAGTCACATCCAAAACAAAATGCTCGTGTCATCATATTCACATGACAATGTCACAAACAGCTCTTTCTTTATGCAACGGATAGTGTTAAAATTGAAAGCTTCTCACAGGGAGTTTATCTCTGTAATTGTATTGAAACAAATTCCAAATGAAAGGCATCAAGATAGACTAAAAAAGTTTCATACATACAATTTGAGCAAGCTGGTTGCTTTAATTTATAGATTATTTTGGGTATTTTTAAGCCTTTTAAAGGGCCAATATCTATCAGTTCTTTTGTCTCCTTCAGAGAATGTAACGTGAGTGTTAAACTGAATAAAAAATTGGCAATACTTAAAGCAACATATGGCCCATTTTTATTAAAATTACTATGCAAGGGCACACCAGGTAATTTTATCCATCTTTGGTTAACGACCGTCTACAGTTAATAGAAGTGTTCCTCCGCAGATTGAATACAAATTCAAAAGAAAAATCAACGCTGAAGTACTCGATATGTTCAGACCCAAAAGAAATAATCACTATGATGGAATTCTGTCTTTATTTATAGATACACAAATGATCTTAAAACCACTGACCTTTCTCGCCTCTTCTGATAACCGTCAAGAAATAATATGAACTAATGTGTATAACACAGACTTTTTCCTGTCCATAACAAAACGTAATATCCATCTTCTGCTTCTCAATTAAATATTCTAATGGCATCAAAATTCTAATATTCATGAAGCGCCATACTACAAACTTATTCTTTTTCTAAAGAAATTCTTTGTCATCTCTTGGTTTTTTTTTTTTTTATTTAAAGGGAGATCACAAGAGATTATGTAGATTAGACTTAGATTTTAAAATGCAGATCAACCTTATGAGATGAAGTGCCACGGCTCATAGAATTCTTTAATGTACCGATTGAAGCAAAAAAAAAAAAAAAAAATTCAACATGTAGAATAATTTAGCAAGATTTAATGGTACACCGAAATAATAAGAATAAGTAATGATATACTGAATCGAAATAATTTAGTATGTAGATAGAACTAAAGATATTCTATGATATGTAGATTGATTCGGTGAGATTATTAATAAGATTAAGAACCGGTGGATTACACTGAGAATTTTTTTACTATGTAAATTGAACAAAATGAGATTATATTAATACTTAGATTGATTCTATTTGGTGTCAAAATCGAAGGTCTCCACTTTATTGGTTAACGCGAGAAAAAAGGAATAAAGTTCTTTGAATTAAGAGATAGAGGATGGTTTCACTCTCGTTTGAGGATTGAAGGATCTTACTTATTGGTTTTATTCTGAAACTTTGAAATTACAGGTCGAGGATATTTTCCAGTTTGTCTCATGATTTATGGCCCTCACTTATCGATTTTCACTTGGCAGCTGATGGTATAACCGATCAAAAGAAATGTTAAATTTAACTTATAAGAATAAAAAGAATCTGCCGAGAGACAAGGGAAATAACAGCACAAGATCAGTATGTCAGCATCTCTTTGACTCTAATACTTCTGCTGAAATTAGAGTGAGTCATGTGTAAACCCTGGCATTAGTAAGGAGATCTCTCACAGCCCTTTTTAATTCATACTGCTTCAGTTACGTAAATTACCAATTCTTAATGATTTATTTCATGAAAGAAACGACAAAGATGTTACGAAATCCTTTTTTTTTTCACACCAAAATTATTGCGGGGAGTATATTTGTAATGTAGTAACCATCTTCTCCAAAACTTTAAGATGGCTTTTACAAATTTAGAACCCCACCCAAAAGAAAACGCAAGAAGACAGACAGACAGACGGACAGACAGACAGACAGGCAGACAGGCAGGCAGGCAGGCAGGCAGGCAGGCAGGCAAGCAGGCAAACAGACAGACAGACAGAAAGAAAGGAAGAAACTCATATAATCAATTAAGACTGAGAATTTTGATAATTTTTCAATTTTTTTTTCACTAAATCTATACCTGATAAAGAGTAAATCTGGATTTTGTTGTAGATGTGTAAAAGATAAAAAATGCATTGTTTTTAATCTGCTGTAGATCTAGATCTAGATTTCCGTCAAACCCTGGTCTAAAGCAAGCTATTTAAACGCACGTTATAACCTACCTCTTGGTGTACCTGATCCAGATCTATATAAATTTTGAATGAATTAACAGGTTTAGAGTGACAGCGAACATAATCGAGAAAATCAGAAAACAATGATTGAATGTAAGAACAAATTCCTAAGCTTCAATGTTAATCGAATTCAAGAAAAAGAGATAATCTACCCCCACAACTCTGGTATTGTTTTACTTTTTAAAAACGAAATAATGTTTTAATCATTTCTGAATCATTATCCTGAACCCACACCCTCTCCGGCGGCACAAAATTTAAAACATTTGACAGATCGATGATCCTTTTTGAAGTTAATAGGTTTTAGATTCGAGGTCTAATCTTAGGGTAATAGCTGAGTGTTTGGATTGATGATGTTGGATTCTAAAGCAGCCTGAAAGTAGGCTTGCGTCATTGATGTTAAGTATAGTCATAACACAGCGTTTAAAGTATTCTAAATTGAAGAAAAAATCTTTAATCTAATCTTTGAATTCTTTTAAGAATTACTTGAAATACATACGCACATGTGTGTGCATGTATGATATATGTCAGTAGGGAATGCCCAATAGAATATAAAGAATATAAAGAAAGGTAAGAGGAGAATTGATTTAGAATTTAGGATACAAATTTAAATTCCGAAATTAAATACGAATTCAGTCACAATAAATGCAATTAGCTCTAGACTCAAGAGAAGGAAACGTTAGAACTTTTCGCTCCCAGAAGCAAAAAAGAAAAGCTTCAATTTCTAATTACTTGAGAGCGTTTAGAGAATATAAAATGAGGAACTAAACTCTCTCTTATTTCGATCCCTACCACTTCAGAGGAAGAGAGAGAGAGAAAGAGAGACAGGTAGACAAATAGACAAAGAGGTAAAAATAAGGCGGGATGGACGGAGAGGGAGAAGAGACACTTACAGATAGGCAGATAGGCAGAGTGAAAGAGAGAGAGAGAGAGAGAGAGAGAGAAAGAGAGAGAGAGAGAGAGAGAGAGAACGAAGAAAGTAAAAGAGAGCATTATGCTCAATATGAAAAATCATACGCATTTATTAATTTTTTTTAGTAGGCACGGCTATTAAAAAGATTAAATTAATATGCAAAAATACACGCCGACATATTTATTTTATTATAATTAAAAAGAAATTTTAAAGTGTATAATTTATTTTAAAAACTAATTTATCTGATGAAAATTTCAGTTGTGCATCAGCGGCATCCCAGTCCTGCTTACGTGGATCTATATTTTTGTAATCAGGGCTTCCAGCGACCGACACCGAATGCCTCACGTGCACTTACTTTTTAAAGTCCTTTTTTTTTAAATTCTCCATTGCAGACATGTAGAATTAAAAAGGAAAAAAGTGTGCTCTTTTTTCTTGCTGATACGCATATTATTACCGTGTGCTACGGTGAACAAAAGTGTGATACGATGAGCTTGCTTAAGCCCGCACCCGTACCAATTTGCGAAAGAATCTCCATCATTTCAAATTGACCATTGTTTACGTAATATGTTTTGAGTATTTCTTTTACAACTGACTGCTCCTATTAACCTCCAACTGATCTGCTATAATTTTTAGTGAGACGGTTGTGAAGCAGCGGAGAACTGGAGGCTGAAAGACATATGACTGGAAATTCCTTTCTGTGGACTGACCTTCAGCTATATGAACTGTTTTTTGGTGGTGTTTAAGTTGAGCATGATTATTTTAAAACCACCATTTCTAAACACAAAGCAACAGAGATTTGGGTTTTGAGGAGCTTGATGTAAACTATCTTAACGGAAAAGAAAACAAATGATGAATTATTAAAAGAGGCAAAGACAGAAAGATCCATAATCAATAACATCAGAAAAAAGCGAGCAGACACTTTTGGTTACAAAGTGACGAGCGAACAACTAGAACATTTGATCACAAGGGGGAAATTCTATGGCAAAATAGCTCGTGGACAACAAAGAAGTAAAATCTTGGATGGGTTGTCCACATGTTGAAAACAACAGAAAACAATGTACCATCAGGACAATGTGAGACAGGATGAAGTGAAGAGGCATGATTGTCAAAGCCCTTCAGCATGGCGCTGAATGATAAAAATAAAGCGGCGTTGCGAAAAAGAAAACTATTTGTTTCTGTTATTGTAAAAAAGAAGAAAAACAAAACAAAACAAAACAAAACAACAACAAAAAACCAAGCAATTTTCACAACATAAAGAGGTGAGGTTTCGTGGTCATTGTAAAGAAAATTTGGTTGGCAAGGAAAATGTATGCATGATCATTGAGAAAAAGAAAAAAAAAAAAGACAAAACACAACCGTTTCCAAAAATCCTAAATAAAAGGCCTAAAGAAAGAGTGCAGAAATATTAAAAAAATGGAATCACAAAAATTGAAATAGAAGAATGAGGGAGCACGAGCTAAAAAAAATATTTGGAATCACATTTAGATTGAGGACTCCCTTTTCCTTTAATTGGCAGCCTACTTTTTCATTATATAGGCGCTCTTGGCATTGATAGAAAAGAGATCAAAGTAAAAGTCAGTCTAAATGTAATAAAACAAAACGTTAGAGAAATATTCACACAGTGTCGCTTTTTAAAGTTTGAATCATAAGCAACAGTGTAAATAGCTTTTGCAATAAATTGTCCATTAAAAAAAACCAAAAAACAAAACAAACTTGCAGCGCATCTTGAATAGCAGATTTTGTATAAAGCTTTGGAAAGAGATGACAAGAAACGTAAATTGGGAAACAATAATTCAGTATTGGCTAAATATTTTTGATCACTATTCGATCGAATGTAAAACCTTAAGGAAAAAAATAGACCGCATCTCTAGTCAGTTCATCGCGCAATAATTAAGTGTAAGGCTTCTTTCGTCAACACTAAGAATTTCCATTATCATCATATATCAGTAAAGTAAAGAGCCAGACTATGCACAATGTTAATTTATATTTTCTTTTTTCTAAGTTAACATTGACGGCATATCCTCAAGATAGACGTATGTCGCGCAAATTATAAACTAAGAATGTCGATTCGAGTAATCGCTCAAAAAGAGAGCTTTATAGCCCTTGGTATGTCAAAGTTCAGTATGTCTCGATCTATCAACTGCATCATCCAAATATCATACTGAACGTAGGCACGCAGCGACATTATAATATCTAGAGAATAAAATTTCTATCCAATGTGCAACTGAATGTTTTACATTTTTTTAAACAGTTCAAGTTTCTATTTGATTTCCGTCTTAAACCTTATACGTAACAACATGTTTTCTTCTTCAAGTGGTCATCTATCTGTTGCGATTAGTTCATAAATTGAATGGTCAATTTGCAAAAATCCGCGACAGATTTCAGCACTCTCATTTTGCAACAAGATTGTCTATACCATATATATGTTTTTGTAGAGCCATGCTTAGGCAAAATAAAAAAGTATTGATCCGAACTACATATAAGCTTTCATATACGTGGCCAAATTTTAAAAAAAGAGAAAAAAACGCAACTGTCCGCAAATCTGAAGTAGAATGGACGAAATGAATTGACAATAATGAAAAAATATCAGTAGTAGTAGTAATAGTAATAGTAGCAGCAGCAGC
>BLXT01008026.1:335519-346974 GCA_019648995.1 Plakobranchus ocellatus
CTCTCTCTCTCTCTCTCTCTCTCTCTCTTCTTTTCTCTCTTTTCCTCTTTCTCGCTCTCTGTCGCCTGTCTCTCCACGTTTCCCCCCTTGCCCCCTATATGTTTCTCTGTTTCCGTCGGCGTCTTTTATGTCACAGTTGTATAATAATATTGTTATTATTATTATTAAATCCGTGTATGGGGGAGCCAAAGGTGAATTCATGTCAAAGTCCTTCGAGCATCACTGCCCACGCACTGCATGGTTAGTAGAGCGGGCCTTTCATCTCGTTAGTCATAGTGGCCTATTTCTAACTCAACCTTCCTAATCCTTTTACGGAAGAACCAATTATTTTCGATGGAAGAGTATTGGTGGGGACAGAATTAATGTTGATATTTTTAAATCGAAGTGTCGATTCCCAACCGGCATTCTTAAGTACGTGTAGACTTATGCCCTATTTCGATCTACACCAGTTTTACTCTTGACCCTACTGGTCAAGATCTAGATTCACCGGTTGAAAATACGCACAGCCATTTGGAATAAATAGACTATTGGTTATCTTCCCATAATACAAATACACACACACACACATTTATATATATATAATATAAATACATCTATAATATATATAATATATGTATACATACACACATAAACATATAATCATATTGTATTAAAATAAGGATAGAACCTTAAGTAAAAAAACGATGGAGAGGATAGAAAATTTAAAACAACGTAACAATGGCTCAAGAAAGTAAATTTACAGGCATTGAGGTTTGAGCAAACTTTTGTAACTTTAAATTTATCATAATGGTATATTCTTTGTTAGTCCGAAGCGAAATAAAGCGTAACGGGCGTCGTTTGGCCGATCGCTGATTTTTTTTTTTCAATTTGAAAGGGTCAAACGGGAAAAAATAAGATTACTTTCTGAAAATCGAGATCGTCCATACCGGGATTTTGCGGAATCACTCCCATAACCTTAGTGTTAATTGCCCTTTTTCCGCACTGGCTACTCTTCGTCACTGCCACCTTGCATATTATTCCAGTTTGGCCGTTCTGCCCAGTGAACAAAGATTCTGACTTTATTCGCGTTTGCCACTAGATCAGTAATCAAATCAACTCTTGCAACGAGCTATTTTTTGCCTCATCCGATTTTTCTTTATTAGGCTTAACTGAGAAACAGAATGCGAATCTGACAATGATAGGTAAAGATAGATAGATAAGAGATATATAAAAAGCTTAAGTGGCAGAGAGATGATAGAAAGTTGGAAAGTTACAAAGAGAGAAAAAGATAGATAGATAGAGAGAGAGAGAGAGAGAGAGAGAGAGAGAGAGAGAGAGAGAAAGAGAGAGAGAGATGGTGAAAGAGAGAGAGAGAGAAAGAGAGAAAGAGAGAGATATGGAGAAAGAGAGAAATATAAGGATGAAGAGAAGGAGGCGAGACGGAAACTGATAGACACGCAGGAAGAGAGAAAGACAGAAAGGTGGAAAAATTGATAGACATAGTAACAGTAAATATTTAGAAAGATCACATAAATTGATATAAGATAGACAGCTTCACAGATTGTTAAGTCATTAGAGAGAAAAAAATAATATTGAAAAAGATGGATTGTAAATAGATTGAAATGAGGTTAATTAATATAACAGGCAAAATGAAATGGAGAAAGCTGAGGGAATCAAGTAAAGCTAGGTACACAAATTGTTTACACTAACTAACAGAGAACGCTATTAATCAGATTAAAGAGGAAAATAAAGAATATCAACAGCCACTATTCTCTTAATAAACACTTTCGCATGCAAACGTAATACACATAATGCTATACTCAAAGCCTGTTCTCGCGGATATTTGTTTATGTGTGTTATCCTTGGTCTTCTGGTGCACAAAACCCTGAAACCGTCCGAATCATGTTGTCTCATCTGCGCTCGTACATTAGCAAAGACGGAGTGCCTTCGTCGCTCTACAAAGTCTAGTTCTTCTCCCTCCCCCCCTCCCCCCCTAAAATGACCAGCCTGACGCTAATATTTCCCATGTACTTTTTAATAAAAATCATAAAATAATGGCAATGACGGTCTTCTAAAACTAATCGTGTTATGGGGGTAAAGTGTTAATCATAATAATTATGATAAAGTTAGGATGGTTTTAAAGTTGAGATATTAATATGATGCCTGTAGTGGAATATTGAAATAAAATGAAAACAATTATTAATAGTTTTTGTAAGATCTTTTTGTCAGACCTTTTCTTCAAATGTACTTAGCGATACCAAATGTTTACATTTCTCTTTGTAAAAAGGTGATGTCTTATAGTAAAACTGGAAACTATGGACGTTTAATAAAAATAACTCTTTCGACAAAGTCTTGATTTATCACTGATTTTTCAAGAAAAGTAAATCTTTGGATGTTAGATTGTTTCCCAACATTATCATAGCTTAGCTAATATATCATGTGAAAAGGGATACTTTTTGTTTGCATCCCTTGTCGTATATTTCAAAAGTCATTGCTGAATTGGAGCTGATCAGCCAAAAAGCAGCCGCCATCACTATTAAAAAGTTTCATTATTCATTATGTTTTCCAAACGTTTACGAGCATCTTTGCTTTGGAACAAAATAATTGTATTAATATTCATATATTTGTGAGCTTCTAAATTGTCGACAGTTGACGAAAATTGCCTTTTATTTCGTAACGAATATTATAGGATATCGCTTTGTGACCATAATTGGAAATAAGTCCTTTAGGTCTAAAAGTAAAAGCTGAAGAGAGAGAAAGACAGCGAAAGAGAAAGAGAAAGAGAGAGAAAAAGAAAGAGAGAGAGGGAGGGAGAGGAAGAAGAGACAAACGGACAGAAAGAGAGAGAACCAAATATAATAATTAAGTGTAGGCTGGTCTGTGTAGGAGAAGATAATGTCTAATTTATTAAAATAAGCTTAAACCCACGGTAGATCTTTTGCATCTTACACAAGAGAAAAACTCCAAATACTTAGGCTTGATAACATCATTAAAAAAGTATCAGCTATTTAGAAATAAGATTGAGTAAATTAAAAAAAAACCAACAACTTTGTTTTGCTAAAAAAGAAACAAAGCAAAAAACAAACAAACAAAAAAAAAACCCACCACCCCCCCCCCCCCCCAAAAAAAAAAGCCAAAAAAAACGTAAACAGCAATAGATTAAAACAAATGTCCCTAATCAGCCACGAAGCCTACTCTTTATATTTAGATCTGCATCTATTACTGACTTTAACCTATAGATTATCCTGAGATAAGAACGGAATTTGACAGGTTTAAAATCACATTATGTCCTTTTACGTATATAGTATTCATCTACGAATACTTCTGCTACTCTTAATAGTGGTACATATTTCAGTCATAAGGAGAATACTGAATATAAATAATAACAAATAAACAAATACTACAGCAAAAAGAAAAGAAAAGTGCTTCTGCTGCTTCTGTTATTAACAATAACAACAGCAACAACAACAAAAGCAACAAGAACAACAAGAACAACAACAACAACAACAACAACAATAATAATAATAATAATAATAATAATAATCATAATAATAATAATAATAATAATAATAANNAATAATAATAATAATAATAATAATAATAATAATAATAATAATAATAATAATAATAATAATAATAATAATAATAAAAATAAATCATAAAAATCGTAATAATAATAACACTGGGGAATAACAACAACAGCAACAACGATCTTATGCTGGTGGTAATACTGATGATGAGGATAATGATGATAATGATGATGATAATTATAATGAGGATAACGATGACGATAACAATTATAATGATGGTGGTGGTGGTGGTGGTGGTGATGATGATGATGATGATGATGATGATGATGATGATGATGATGATGATGATGATGAAAATCCTATGATATAATACCATGCTTTTTAACCGAATCGAAGCTTTTCAACTTGACACAGCTTTTGATCTTGGGTAGTCTATAGCTTTGAAATAAAATTGCACGGGTATAGACTTTTTTGTTGTCTGACGCGCTTTTGCCAAAAGTCTCAGTTGTAAAGATTGTTTGTTTTGGATTTACGCCGAGGGTAGAGGTGAGTTAAAGCAAACAGTTTGAGCGGAAATAAACGTTCGGAAACAAGAAAGGACTAAATATTAAGAACTAAACCGCCGGTTTTGACTCACAAAAAAAAAAAAAACCAACAAAAGAAAACAAAAAAACAAAAAACCAGAGAAAATAATGATAAAATAGTTAATGAAAGCGTAATAAACAATGGAATTACTATTTGCGCCATATATACCCTAAAAAGTCAACGCTTTAAAGTAAGGACGAAAACCTACGAAATGAACATAACCTTCATGGGTACAAAAATAATTATGACACCCACTTATTTAATGTATTTCTGTGCCAAAATTATGTTCATACAATAGATACTTAAACTTAGGGATTCCACAGGGATTGCTAGTAACAACAAATAAAAAGGAGAAAAAAAGTCCAATAATCTGAATTTCAATTAAGCATTCTTTGCAATTACTTTTTAGAAATTCAGGCATGGTAACTTGATAAATGTAAAAAAAAAATACGTTTGAAATATTTTTTTTTTTGTTTAATACAAGTCATATTAGATAGATTGAACTTTTGAAAAAACTTCTTCTCACTATGCATTTTTTCTCCTGAAAATAAACATAAAAGATATCTTTACAGATTTTTATTAAAACCCATAAATATTAATTTAGATTTTGCAATAACGGCGCTTCTGTCAAACATTTTTGAATACTGGTAATAGCTAGCAAGCCACTCATCAATTTCACCGTAAATAGATTTAATTTTGAATTTATTCGGCCATTTAATTGACGTATGAAGGTTACTTTTCTTTATAGAATATCTGTTGGGATGACATATCAGGCAATAGTCGTTCATTTGTCTAACACATTAATAAGATTTAGTGGTAACTTTCAAACAAATATGTTCCCGATTACTTTAAAAAAAATCTTTTTTTTTTTATAAATCACCCCCCCCCCCCCCCCCCTAAAAAAAAAAAAGAAAGAAAATTTCAGAAAAAAAGTCATTGACGGCAAAAGTGAAAGTGAACATTATATATCAAGGGAAGTAATAATATATTTTATATTGCTTTGACTATTTGCACAATTATCTAACATAATAGTTTTCGCATCACTATTTAAAGTCACGACGATTAACCACTGCTACCAAATTGATTCATGTGCTGCGTTCAAAGACTGATCAATGTTTAGATTATCTTAAAGAAAAAAAGTTACTCTCTCGGTTACTTTTTCCTACTTCTCTTTCCCTCTCAACTTTAGTTCCTGATGTTCCCTTCTTATTTCTCCTAGGGCATTGATGGCACATTGGCTGGGAACCCCCTGGGATCCAACATAAATGCAAGAACCCTTTTGATGTTAGTTTAAGCCCGGTACCGATGCCGTAGTTTGATGAGAGCTTAAAGCCATAGATCCCTTTATTGTGAATTATATCATTCGCGTAATGAACAAACCCCAAATCAATATTTTAACGCAAAGATACCCATTATTTTCAGCTTTTGTTGAGCAACCTTCTATAACCTGTGGGTCAAAAGAACTTTTCACTTGACTTAATACCCTTATGTAATCCGTTGTAAGATGTTTTTAAACCAACTTTCCATGCACATTGAACTTTTCAGTCTCTAACCATCTGAGCCTTTCATAAGCTTATATATGCTCTTATAATGTCTGGTAGACTTGTTTGGGCAAATCCAAACATACCATATTAATAATATCCTGGCCTTTCCAGGTACTTCAGAACATAGATGAAAAAGATAATTCAATGTATTTATAACTGAGACGTTTTCTGCGAAATTCCACAGATAATCGATAATTTTCTCCTGCATTTACATGCACTACCCGGATCATTAACTAACCGATTTATGGTAGTTGCCTACCTTTGTATCTGGTGACTGGTCAAGCAGTTTGTGATGCCTGGAGATGCTATGAAGCTATGATGGATGCTTTGGGTTGCAGTATGATCACATAATCAATCTATAGATTTAACGAAACAGAATTGTTACAGCATGGATATTTCCAAAACTTGAGCCAGCTGTAGCCAAAGATAATTTATTTGCAAAATGAAGTTTAACCACAGTAGAAAATCAAGCTGCGGTATTTACCCTTTATGTGAAAAAAATTGGTTTCATTCCTTCATTTGTATATGAATTGGCCTTATGAAACAATAGTTGTATAAATTGCGAAAGATTTCTCATTAAAGGCTCAACTTACCTGCTCACCATCTTATATTGGAAACTGGTTTCTTAAAAATGTCGTCTGCTTTTGGTTGTAGAGCAATGTGATTAAAAAAAACAAAATTACAAGGAAAACTTAATTATAAAATTAAGAAGATAAAGAACTCCAATAAAACAGCAACACACACGCACACACACACACACATATATATGTGTATATATATATATATATATATATATATGTATATATATACACATACATATATTATGCATATAAGCAATATATAAAGAGACTTTGCTGAAACTGTAGAATGCACAGTGGGCATGTGAGACTCTCTCTTATCCTAGAGCACCAGATCTGCATTGTAGGGCAGAGGGTAATACACAGCTCGGATAAGAACGCTGCTTGGGATTGCTAAACTGATCTCTGTATTAGCTCAGAGTCCTCTTCAAATCTAATCTATTCAATGACTTTATCTTTTTTTCTATTTGCCCACTCTAATTTGATCACCACTTTCTTCTCTCTGATCCCAATACTTTTCTTCCACTTTAAGAAGCCAATTGCATCTTTGGTTTCAAGTTCTCTTTGAATTGGTTAATTGCCTCGTGAAATCTCAGTTGGGGCTTAATAGATCTCACTGCCGTATCCTCTGAATCTTCAAGCATTATCATTGGTATTGCTTTCCGCACTTGTATTCTTCAACTCTTAACTTCAGGGTGAGTCTCAGCTTCGCTTTGCGGTAGTACATTGCAACATCCGTCCGTCAGACCGGATTTCGAAACCATTTTCTCTTAAACCTGAATACGTTGTCTTCTATAGTTTGAGGTGCCGATCTTATGTATTAAAAGTGGCTGTAAAAGCTTGGTTATTTGTAAAAGGGCCAGACGTGCTGCAAACATGAAAAAATAATATGTCTCTTACTGTTGCAATTCCATCCGAGGCTCTAATAAATTTAGGATGAGGTTCTCAACTGAGAAATACACAGCAGAATGAATAAACTATGTGGGTTGCAATCACATTTCAGAGTCTGTTTATTGGGTTTTCATTAGTTTTAGGACTGGTGTCAATAGTATAGATATTGAGATTCTAAATAATTTAGCTGTAAATTTAGTTATCACTTAAAAACAAGTTCTGAACTCTGAAAATATAAGCTACAGCTAAATTTTAGATCTAAAGACTCATCTTGATTAGAAAGCATCTTGATAAGAACAAAAGAGATCTTGTATTTGAATTCATAAATATTATCCTAACTTCTGCAAGGTCTAATGGGTCTTAATTTTTCTTTCATAGCAAAACACAAGTTCCTGAATTTGCACTGAAAGTAGAAGATGGATCTCCGATGAAAAGGTGGAACTCTAAGATCTTGGGGTTATTCGCCAATTTTATTTCCATATTATTAGATTACGCAAATATGAATGTAAGAATTTTTTTGTTTGATCTAAATTGATACTTATATTGCTTTAGTTTACAAAATATGAACATTTCAGAAAACTTTTCATTTCATTAAACTCACCACAGCTTTATCAACCAGTCGTACGATCTCAATATAGAAAAACAAAGGTTTAACCAAATTCCGTGGAATGTTTTTAAGCAAAGTCTTACTGCAATATTTAATCGTTTGCAAAATTAATTTTCATGAAAACTCAGTCACCAAGAGGGAACATAGAAAACTTAAGAAAAGGATTACTTGAAGAAAGAGAGAAAACTAATTTGGTTGCAGTGACAGAGACAAAAATAATACATAGCAGAAACGGGCATTACTTTAGAAATAGACAATTTAAATCTATTCACATTTTCGGCTTACATGCAACAGCTTTAGTAGGTAATTTTTATAATTGCCCGGTACAATTTAAATCATTTACGTGTTAACACTAAAATGACATCAAAGAAATTTCGTCAAAACTGCTAACATAACAATCTATAGTAAATCTTCAGGCCAGCTGTGTAACGCAAAGACAATAAAGACCATTCGATTTTTCATTCCACAATTACTGCTGCACCAAACACTGTGCAAAGTAGGCAATCAACTATTTTACTCAACAATCACACCCATAGATTTCTATATACATACATTTTAAAGTTAATATAAGAAGGCCTACTTTCATTGTTTATCTAACGATATATTTATTATTCCAAAGAAATTCAACCAACTGCGTAATAGCGTAAGTTACTTGATCCATTCTCAAAGCGATATGGCAGAATAGAGTTTAGAAAGGTGCAAAAATGTAAAAACAAGGGTTTGTTGTTCAGCAAATAAACCAAGGTTTTTAGCAGTGGGGCCAGGTTGTTGGACAGAAGGGTCAGATGCTTCTCTCACATTGTTATTTGATTTCTAAAACGATCAATGATCACGTCTACAAATTTAGAAAATTTCTTGGAACCCAAGAAACATTCCTTATTACTTCTTCGGCTTAATTAAACTACAAAGACAAACATGAAAAAATATATATGTCTTTTTATATAAATAAGGGTCCCTTCTTCAAGCCCTGCCATTTGTGTTACGGAGTTGAAGACAAGAACTAATTTTTAAAACGGTTGAGTGAAATGATCACACAGCTTTTCATAGATCGTAATTTTACCTGCGGAGAAAAACTAAACATATTTTAAAATGATCCTGTCAGCAATTTCATAGCTGTTTTGGGATCCAAAAACAAAGTTACTATTTATTCTAAATCTTCGACAACAAACATAAGAAATGTAAAAACTTGATACGTTGCTTACAACTTAATTCGTTTTTGAAATGATCATTTGCACACACATTCTTCTTAAAGCCAAAAAAAAAAATCACGTAAAATAGAGGTATTCTC
This sequence comes from Plakobranchus ocellatus, assembly GCA_019648995.1. NCBI lineage: Eukaryota > Metazoa > Mollusca > Gastropoda > Plakobranchidae > Plakobranchus > Plakobranchus ocellatus. The sequence continues at coordinate 344,522 of BLXT01008026.1, forward strand.
ATAACTTCTATTCCTACGTTAATGCAAATTCTGCAGCCTCTGATTTTGACTTGGAAACAGTCCTTTGTCGTGTGGCCGAGGACCAAAGATTTCAGGAAAGGGGCAGACAGTAGTATCTTTGCTCACGTCCTACTGCATTCAGGGTGCCATATCCTGTCAGATCTAACAAATGATACAGAACGATCCATACAAACTACTAGTAAATGCTACTAAAAACACAAGGATTGCAATAATCTCTATCAAATTGATTATAAATATCAGGGGGAAAAAATTAAACGGCTTCTTAATGCAATGACTTAAAAGTATAAATGTTCAATATTTAAAACTATTTAACGAATCTGTTTAGAAAGAATTAAATTGATAGGACGTTGTCTAAATCAAGAATTTTACTTTTTGATAAAGCTAGATAAAATTATCAATGTCTAGATAAAATTATCAATGTAAGTTCCTTGTGTAACATAGAAATAATTGAAAGATTAGATTAGATTCTAGAACTTCAGACAAAAATCTTGTCTAGATCATTGATTAGCTTTAAAAGACTTAGCCGACCTATATTTGTCTGGATGAACAAAAAGCAAAAACTGATAAGCATTGCATAAAATTCTTCTTTTAGCGTTTTACTGGAGAAAGAACAAACAAGAACTAGACCCAATGATCAATTTCTCTAAGTCTCTTAGGCAACGGCGGCTCGTGGGTGTGAGCATTGGTTGGTCATACCCTCTCTTAATCTCTAATTTCTCTTCCAGGCTACTTTTACAAAATGAATGCCGCCAATTTTGTCTGTTGTGTTCATTACCACAAATTTTGCAAGTTCTGTCGGTTGATGTTGAGCTCGATAGATCAGGAGTCTTTTAAATAATTTTAGCCTGCGTTTATAAATCATTATCTAGATCATCACAACTGGCAAACCTGAAAATGAAATGGTGATCAGCAGCTTCGATAATTATCTAAACAAAGAAACAACTGCATGAGAAAATAATATAGGCCACTAAACTCTCCTCAAAGACACTGAAATTCTGAGCCCGCACAATAGTTTCACATTGTCATCTAACTGAGTCACATCGTCACAAGATAAAGCTGTCATTCCGAATTTGTAAATCTTATCCTGGAATTAGGCTCTCAAGAAAATGGCCCTCTTTTAGTCATAAACTTTCTGATCATAAACATGTCAGTGACACAGCCCTCACAGCGCACAGGGCAAGCCCGCTCACCACACCCCCAACTTCTTGTTGGTAGAGACTAGTTAAGGAAAAAGATGATAACCTACTCCTAGTTGACAGCCGTCCTTATTACATGTACCGTTAATTACTTTTAATTATTCGAAATTAGTCCTCTTGGCACCTTATTAATTGTGTAGTGGGTGAAGCAAGATTACTGATAAAAATAGAACATTATTATACGCTCAAATTGCGTTAAACTTCATTTTGGAAATTCTTAGCGGCAAGCATACCTCATTAATATAAATTTAATTATTTAAAGGCTTGCAAACAAGAATAACTTTCAGATTCCAGAGTGCTGCCATTGATTGCACAACGAAAGACAAGTGGGAGAGTGATTACGTCACGGGGATTCCCGCCGGACAGGGACGATAAGGCTAGAAAGCGAAAGTATGGGTCTGCGGGCGTGCCCTGCCTTCTTCTCTGATGAATAGGACAAGATAATGCTTTCCCTGATCAAGGCCTAGCTCGTGCCTTTCCCTTTTTCTTGTTAATTTCAGATCGCTGTAAAGGAACTTGGTTGAGCGAGCTACAACTATGGTAAGCCAGCAGCCGGCTGCCGCGTCCGTCGGCATAGTAGGCCTAGTGTTTGAGCTAGCCCAGCCAGCTCGGGTCTATTCTCTCTATGTTGGGGTTTTGAGTCATAGAAGAGAGCGGATTGTTCACTGTTATTTCTCTCTTTATTTTATTTTTTAAAGAAATTAATATTTAAAAAAATTAATGTATTTATTTTGGTCGTTGCAGGCTAGTCAGGCCCCACCCAACCTGGTTGGGCATTGCCCACCAAGCCTATATAGACGAGCCGCAGACTTCAGTCCTGCTGTCAGTGAAAATTATATAGATCTGCGTTATTTCGGAAGTATGAGACAAAAAAGTACATCAAGTTATAAACTAAGCAGCTGTTTATATATGAATGAAAAAGTACTGACAGATGATTAGAAATGTCTATTTCACTGCTACTAAAATTTATCAAAGGCCGCCATTGTGATTGTGATACGACTCGAGCAAAAGCAAGCCGATCCCAGTTAGGCAATTTTATTGGTTAACGGACTTGATACAAACAAGAGCCCAAAATATTGACGCACCCAAGGACAAAACTAGCCTAAAACAATCTTGACCTGGAAAACACCCTTCTGGGGGGGACGGTACAACACTACATTTTAAAGTTAAAAGAATACTAAAAGGCTCCTATCCACCACTAAAATTTCTACCCATTACAAAAAAAAAAAAAAAAAA
>BLXT01008026.1:422578-433265 GCA_019648995.1 Plakobranchus ocellatus
TTTTTCATTGTATTTTAACTCTAGCACAACAGTCTCCAGTGGTAACAAACACTTCACCCGCTTCAGAGTCCTGGCCAGAAGACTGGCTTTCCCTATGGTCACTGTACTGGACGATGTGAGGAGCTGGCAGCCAGGTCGGTTTGTATGATGAAAAATAAACTATGTTTGTATAGTCGAGCTGTTCATAGAATGATTGGCCTCTGCATTGATTTAAGAAAGATGCATGATATCTGCTGTTCAATGCCGAGGAAGCTCTGTTATTAGACCCACTCAGTATGTTTCTTGTGAAGCTCCTGGAAAATTGTAATCACATGGAACAAAACAGCACTAAGGAAAGTTTCGAGTGCTGTTGAAATGGATATATCGATAATAGTTGAAAGGAAATAAATACGGTCCAATTGTATTGACACAAATGAAAGTCATTGACTTGAATTGTACTGGTCATTTTCCTCCTGTTATTACCTCTTACATTTATATGAGGAACAATGATGACCATAAACGGTAATGTGCGTGCATGAAAAATATCATAACGATAATAATGATAATACCATGATGCTGATTGAGATGATGATAGTGGTGGTGGTGGTGGTGATGGTGGTAGTGGTGATGGTGGTGGTGGTGGTGGTGGTGGTGCTGCTGCTACTACTACTACTACTACTACTACTACTACTACTACTACTACTACTACTACTACTACTACTACTGCTGCTGTTGCTGCTGCTGCTGCTGCTGCTACTACTACTACTACTACTACTATTTACAAAAACAATGATAATAATAAATGGATGGAAGAATGACATAATAATTAAGAAATTTGAAATGATAGAATTATCAATAAATCCAGCATTGAATGATGGCACTAAACTAACGACGAGCTTTATCGCTATTCCAAAAATATAGGTGACCAAGTGGTTGTAGCATCAACTGACTACGACTGGAGGCAGGCAGAAGTGAAAACAATTGTTGAATGCCACGATTGTGCAAGCAACCAGTTCCGAGTTGAAGGTAGACCTTTCAAACGTGTTTATATCCTCTGCAAAATTACACTTTCACTATTATTTAGACATTATACTTTGTGTTGTTAATGCCATTTAATTTGATAGTTATAGCGCTGATAATACATGAATTGTGTCGAAACAATCTTATTTTATTAAGACATCAAAAATGTCTTGGGAAAAAGCTGCGATGATTTATAAATGATCAGCTGCCCAAAATACCAAGTAAACAAGGTATGTTACTATTAAAAGCTGATGAGTAATATAACAGTGCTTTGCTTACAAAGGTAAAACGAAAATATATATCTACTTTTTTTTCTTTTACTTTGCCAAAAGTGTTCGGTAATCATAAACATTCCGCACAATTAGATTTGATAAATAAGAAAGCTAAAAAAGCTGTGGAGATTAAATGCAATAATTAAACACAGTAAATTCCAAAACAATTCCAGGGGAATTCCTCCACACCCATTTTGGACAAGTGACCTATGGGGTAGATGAGCGAGCTGAAGTTGGACTTCTGTCGAGGAACATTCGGATAGAAGGTGAGGTCCAGGACACCTGTTATTCAAACAGTGAATGGGAAGCTTACCTGTGCACGCGATTTGAGATGGATACCTTTGGCGGCCATCTGAAGGTAAAAATCGCAAAACATAGTTCTCATAACAAACATCAGAAAGAAAGAGAATGCTAGTAAGTAATTATGAGTGTTTGAAAGTATGGGCAGGAAAGTAATGGAGAGATTGAATATATTAGGACTCTTGATACCATCGTTACAAAACAATGCAAAGAACAGGAAAAATGATTGAGATCTGATAATAGAAAATAATAAAAAAAACAACCGATTACTATTGATTTTTTAACGTTTCATTCCTCACAAATTACAATTACTGTTGCATGTTTGCGTAATCGTAGTCAAATATACAAAGAGAGCTAAAACCTGTTCATTTAATGCTCATTCATGTACCGTTCATGTGGAAGCTACAATTGGCCTGTCCTCATAGACATCTTGATTGTATATAATGCTACATTCGAGAAGGAAAAGGAAGGAAACAGTGGATAAAATCTAGATCTTTGGATTTGAATCATATATATTTACAAATGCTTGACATGTAAATGTATTCAATTGAAAGTAATCTGAAATGGATTATATATGTGAAAGTCCACACCCATCTTTCTTTAGATAACTTATTTAGTCTCTAACATCACAAGGTGCTCATTCTTTCATTCCTATGGTTCCATCCTCCAGGTCTTAAATGATTCCTTCGCACGTATAGAGGGCGTAGAGCTTTTCCACATGGGTCAGCAATCCGTACTGGCCAGATATCCACTTCACTTCCACATGTGTGATGAGGTGCCTGGTCAATACTTCAAAAACAACGCCATCAGGGATTCTTTTTCTCGATGCATTACAATCCACGGCACAGACAATGCAACGGTAGGCGAATCATGTTAAGTTACAATTGAAAGGGAAAATTAAATAAGAACATAGTTTTGATTTTAATATATCAAACATTTCAAAGATTTTGTTTCATCCGTTTTCAATTCTTTCAGAAGCTAATTAGTTTCGTAAATTCATCCATCATGGCATGACGAAGTTGATTGTTTTTCTGCTGCACAAGATGGTAATGCTACAATGTAAAACACAAAAAGAAACAAAGGTACAACAAGGATATACTTTAAAAGTCTGATCAGGTATAAATATAGCCGTTAAGAACTGTTCGCCACCTCGGACGTGCGAACTAAGGCAATATTAAATGACTTAAAAAACGATGTCCTGTTATAAATACAGGCTTACAAGGAGCATAAACCTAAAGCTTGATTGAAATTAAAGGGCATATGCGACACCGGTCTCAAAAGATAACTTTATGAACACCAAGTAAAATGAATAGCTTTCCCCTCTAATTAACTGATGCTAGTCCAAATACCAACCCTCATTCATCCTCTTGTTTTTAAATCCATACTCAGTGGTTTTGGCAAGGCGGCAGTGCTTATTGACACTTCTAGAGACAATGGCGGTGCACATAAGCTCTGTTTTCTTTAATTACCATCAGACCGGCTTCGTTGACTCAGCAAGTACGGGTGTGGAGCTCCAAACCGCCAAATTTTAGCTTCATAGACTGATCGACCTACCGCACCAAAATATAGCTAATGCTCATAAAGTTAAGATTCGTTTCGTAAATAAGAATATAAAACATAATTGTTTAATATAAATTGATCATGTATGACTTCGACACGATCGTATTTTCTTTTTCCCTTGCAACAGGTCAGTGATAACGTATGCTACAATCATCTGGGTCATGGTATATTCCTGGAGGATAGTGCTGAGCGCTGGAATATCATACACCGGAACCTGGTCATCGGGACAGTCCATGGTACACTCATCATGTCGGATATGAGGTCTGCTGATTGTGAGCAGCCAGATTACTGCAAGTACGTGATGAAGATATGGACTGGTGTTTCTGTTATTCTCACGCAACAATAATATAGCTTCTCTTATGTTTGCCAATAACAGATATATTAGGGAAATGAGAGAGAGAGTCAGTCATTTTTTTTGCAAAGACTCCCTCAGATGTCTTTACAAATAATGTTGTGCTGTAGATTTAAGGCAACAACATTTCGTTGCTTGTCTTAATTAACACTACCTTCCCTTAAACATCGTTCACTATATAAATAGAATAAAGAGTGGACATTGTTGCAGATTCATTAATATTCGTTTCTTGAATCATAGAAGATCAGAAGACATATTATGTTGATATTTAAAGGATTTATTTTGTCTATCTATATGTATATCCATCTATCTATCTATTTCTCCCTTTCTCTCTCTCTCTCTCTCTCTCTCTATATATATATATATATATATATATATATAAAAGAATCCAAGCTTCAAGCAACTATAACAACCGTTTATTCACCCACCATCTACTCCGCTCACAGCCTCCTGTCCAGCTTCTGGATCACTAGGCCAGAAAATTACATCACGGACAATGTAGCTGCCGGTTGCGATGTGAGTATATTTCGCATTTATCTCATCCTTTTTTTTTAAAAAAAAACCATCGTTTCGTAAGCATATTATCTAACGTTTCGGCGCGATTTTCTTCTTTCCTTTGAAATAAAAGCGGCATAGGCGCACTCGGAAAACATTTTGTTTTGCCTCTCAAAGCTTTCTGATGGTTGTTTATAATAACAAAACACAGAAGCAAAAGAAAAATCCAGTTTTGAAATTGTTTTCGTCTTAAGTAAGAGGGGTGTATAAAATCGTCTTGTTTCGGAATCCGCTCTTTTCCTTTTCATCCCTATCATCTCTGTCTTTCTCGAGCTTACTCACCTTCTTTTTTCCATCTCTCTCTCTCTTTCTTTCAGTGTTGATATGTCTGTCTTTCTTAATCTTTCTCTTTCTCCTTTTCTCTACTGCCTTTATCTTCCTTTTTCTGCTTCTGTTTTTCGTGCTATTCCACCCCTCCCCTCCCAAAAAAAAAAAATAAAATAAAATAAAAAAACCCAACAAAAAACAAAAAAGAAAAAAATCTTCTATTTCCTCCCCCGGGGATCACACAAATACAGAAACACGCACTCTTTGCCTTTCCTAATTTTCAGTCACTGTTCAGAATTATTAACATTAATATTTCTTTTCCTGTCCAGGGCAATGGTTTTGTGCTAGCCTTCGCGGACGCTCCCCTTGGCTTTTCATTCAACAGACAAGTAGAGCGAGGTCTGTTTCAGAACATGAGTGCACAATATACTAAAGTTGAACTGTTTTCAGGGAACGTGATGCATTCCAATGGCGATGTGAGTTTTGGCTGTGCCGCGCTCTCGGCGATCATTATCATCATCTAAATGAGTTTTTTTTTTTTTTTAAGTTGGCGATCATGCCTATGTGTATAAGGTTCAGATATCAGCTTAATTGTGGTAAAATAAATCTGCTCTTTAAATCTAGAGAAGAAACAGCACATACAAAATTAACTTTCAATAAAGTCAAATAAAAATCAACCTGAGGCTTCTGTGGTTTACTTGTATAAAATGAGACTTTATTTTAATTTGCATAGCATCCTTGCTGCTGCAGTTTTAAATTACATTATTTAGTTTTGTGAAGTCTCTGGTTTTTGGACCTGTAGATGCACATCTTATGAGAGAGAAAACAATGTTTCCTGTGTTAAGAATTACTTTGAAATATTCGCATGTTTTTGAGGTACACGTCAGAACTGTGTCTTTCCCACACTCGAAAACATAAAAATAAGGCCACTGGGCTGAGGTAATGGCATAACTCAGGTGTATACCAAAATCCAATCTTAGAATCACAGCCTAAGGGCTATCACATGATGTTCATAATTTAGAAATGCGTCAAAACAATTTTCGTAAAACATTAATCAATCGAATGGAAACTAGTATCGTACCCTAAAGGAAGAAGACCTCAGATTTTCCTTGGTATCTTAAATTAAAATAATCTGTGTCATTATGTTGGCGCAGTCACGTTAAAGATTTGCTTTATAACAAATAACATATTTTTTAAATGAAAATATTTTTACAAGTCTAAGCACAATGTTATCTTTTCATATATTTTAATTCATTTCTTTTTATCACTTTCAACGCACAAAGAACGGACTGTGGTTCGATAGCCGCATCTCTACGGGTCAGTATCACAATGGCCACTATGTTGATCCAGATGGAGTCATCAAAACCAACGGCTTGTATGATCCCAGAGATCCACCAAACGAGAATGGGACACGCACAGAGTCAATACTCAGTGGGTAAGAACAATGTCAATGATTTACTGTAAAGGATGCTTTTTCTTTAAGAGTCAAGTTTTATACTTGACTGTTTGATGGATTATAAAAAAAAAATGATTCGGTGAGAGTTTGATATCTTGCTTTACATTGCTATGTGATAGGAATTTATAAGATTTTACTATACATTGTCAAAGTAATACTCAGAAGAAAAATATCACACTGGGTTTGGCGAGTGATGGGATTCATAGATCACACTTACATATGAGCGAATTCATATAACAAATATCAACTGAACCAACTAATTATAGTTTGTATTAAACCATATAAGTACTATTTTTTTTAAGAGAGTGAGGCTTTCCTAAGGATATTAGTTCAACAACATAAACAAGTAATAAATGTGTTTGGTGTTTTTGTGGTTGAAAAGAAGGGTAGGTAGTATACGTGTGATTTCAATAGCTTATAAAAAACTGAACAACAACAAAAAAAATGGATTTGACGAAAAAATGTGTCACGAAAAGCCAACATATAATTGGATACTTTTTCTGATTATGGTGAAACAATTCGGCTCCTCTGTTCAAGCGGTTGGGTGAGGCACATAGTCATCTTTTAGTTAAAACCAATTTATAGCTAAAATGAATGACCCCTTAACGACGATATTTTTTCTGTTTCTCTTTACAAGCTAAGGAGATAAATTAAATACCCTGTGTTTTTGTTCCCCCCACAGGCTCACCATTTACAGAAATGACGACTTCGATGCTTGGATAAGATGCGGCAATATTGTTATCACAAATTCTTCGTAAGTCTCAGGCGAAGTATCGTTTATGGTGCTTTTTAAGTAAAAAAAAAATTAGAAAGGATTTTAGAAAATTTGCGTACTGAAAAGAAAAAAAAAAAGCCTGGCATCCACTCAATACTTTACAAGTGATATATCAAGATACACATACAGGCCGATACAAAATGTGTTGTCCTTTGCAATGACAAAGTATAAAAAAAATACTATTTAATCCACACGGATGAGAAAAACACGTTGCAGCACTCTTTTATCAATAGAACAGGAGTGTGTCTATTTTCATTTATGGATTACAAGTCAAGTGTAAACGGTACTAAGATTTTTTTGAAAAATTCTTACCCCAATTTCAGTTTCATTCCTCAGCTAATTAATCAACTAGAAATATGTTGTGGATTTTCGTACCTTTACCCAGGTTCGCCGACACAACTACGTCAGTTGCATCCGCCCACTCCACAGGCGAGACATCGTGTGACATCCGACACAGCATCTTTATAGGGGAGACAGAAAACAAAGGCGAGCCCTTCACTTACACCAACACTTCTTCTGTTTATGATCACCTGGCTAAAGAGGACAAACCAACGCACAACTTTGATCGCAAATACTCCGATAACAGGCCGTACGTTTTATTTGCACCTCTGAACGCCGCAAAGGCATTGATGCGTTTTCGCATCACACTTTAAATACAATCGCATACTAAAAGAACCAGGAGATTGTTAAGTCAGAGATTTCAAGAGTCTTTTAGAGAAGTTCAATATTAACACAAGGACAAGAATATGAATAGAAGCAAAGGATTGAAAACAGAGAATAATAATAATAATAATAATAATAATAATAATAATAATAATAATAATAATAATAATAATAATAATAATAATAATAATAAATATTTGACAAAGCCTTTCTTAATCAGATCTCTACATAACGAATATTTTCTCAGGGACGCCATGCAGAGTGGTATTCTATTTTACCAAGGGCCTGTGTATGTAGACAACTGCTACTTTGATCGCTTCTACAACTGGTACTACAATGACTCGTTTGAAGATACATGGGGATTCAGGTTTGTGCCTTTTGTTTCTTTTTTTTTGTTTTTTTGGATTCGTCACAAAATAAAAACTAGTGTTTTCGCGTGATATGATACTTTCGATAAAAAGGTAATAACACAGTACAAATTTAATGTTTATTGATTATGGATATCGTGCTTTTTTTTAGCAGTGAAAAGCACTACCGGTACAAATTTATTTCATTTACGCTAGCAATGGATGCGTACTGATGTCATAATTGCATAAATATTTGTATTACTTTGTTTGTTTATTTATTTATTTAAAGAAATTCAGAATGGATAACCAAGAAGAAAAATATACTAGGTGCTAGTGTAGAATTGAACTTTTTTTATTTATATATATATTTTTTTTCATAGAAGGATGCCAAATAAATGTTCTGTTGCTAGAACATTTTTACGGACTCTTTTATTTGGAATATGGCAGAGCAGTTTGTGTTCGTATAATGTCTGATAATATTTATTTTCCTTCATCAGACCTGTTCACTCCTCAGCAGCCATCAGCTTCCACAGAAGTAATCACTACCCTTTGGTCCCTAGAACTGGTGTTACCAATCTCAAGTTTGGATACTGTGATGGGGTAAAGGAATAACAAGTCAAAAGCATTATAACATCAGTAAAGTAAATACACACACACACACACATTATAAGAAATAAGATTAGAAAGAAATATTCGATTGTTTCCCTTCGACAAACGTCACCCATTTCTCGATCCTATTATTTCGTTTATTTTTCAATCTATATTTAGGGAAATGCTTAGTTATCCAAAAAATGAGATAATTTCAATGTCATAATTAAAACAAACGCTTAGGATTGAAACCTAGCGGAAAAATGCTAAAAACTGTATTACGTAACAATAAAGAACGTTCTTAAAGATAAATAAGTTCTTTGATGATACTAAAACCCGGCACATCATATTTTCATCCCAATAAAAATGGCCGTGATAGGAAAACAACGCATTTCGTGTCATGAACGGGAATACAAGCTCTCCATACTGGTCTATTCTGGACGGCAGCCAACTGACCACTTTTCACGACTACGACGGAAGCTTGACCGGTACTGCCAACACACAAATCGTTAGAGACAGACCCTTTTTCACAGGTAATTTTTTTGTCTTAATGCAGTATAGCATAATTCAAAGGATTGTATGACAAATTATTATGCATCGATAACTCACAGCCTAAACTGTTCTGGAAAAATATGTATTATTGCATCGCGATTTAACATTCATACGGAGATAACTACAAAACGGATGAAAGGAAAAGTAAGTTTTTTCCTCTTTTTTTGTTTTTTCTTAAAATCTTTCATAGCGAGTCCGCCCTGAGATCTACGGCACCCTTCTGTCGCGGGCTCGAGCTTCGCCACCGATGCCCTGGCCTGAGGAAGGGCCTGAAAGCCTGAGATTACCTTTGCTGTAGGCTGGCTTCATACAAAAACCAAACCCAATCCTTAATCTTTCAAAAAAAATTGTTTACTTTACATTTTCCCGAACAACCATTATACACGTATGTATTTTCTTTGTACTTGACGGCACATGATCAAGGATTATATGATACAAATTCTTATCACTGATCTGTTTTTCTTTTGTTCGTTGTTAACATTCCTGGGGAAAGGCTTAATAGATGAGTTCCACATCCTTTCCGTCTTTAAGAAACCTATGGTGAAGAAAATGGGGTACACACAGTTTCGATGGAGATACGATTAAAGGAACGGAATTGTAAATTTTTATGGAAACAATTGAGTGGCAGCAGAGCTAATGTACTTGTAACTCTTAAGTGAGTACATTGCTGACAATTTTCCTTCTTCTTTTTTGACTCATCAAGGGCCAGAATGTTTGTCAAAACCAGAATGGGATATGGCCATTTGTCCATATAAATATGCTCAGGTAAGACAAGGGGTTAAATCCTTCAACTATTTATGTAAATTTGAGTTTAAAAAAAAAGGTTTTCGTCATGTAAATTTTTAAAAAATTACTGTCAAGATAAGATTTTTTTCTTTTCTAATTTATTCTTAGCATAGCCCATTTTTCATATTCGTCCATCTCTCTCGAAAGGAGGCATGAGGATGTAGTGAGGAATACGTGACCAGGAACAAAATTGAGGGGAAGGGGGCGTTAATCTGGGATTACGAACCCATTCTTGTAAAAAACTGATACATCAGCATGAAAACATGATTATTGTATTTTAATGCGTACGAGTATCCATAATTTATTTCCATGTCTTACGGCAGCTTATTGTACGGGGTGACGGCGGTGTTTTACAATCATCGCTCATAGAGAAATGGCCTGTGATTTTGACAAGAGATGAAGCGCCAGAGGACGTCCTGAACATACAAGGTGATGATACTTTTTCCTTAACCTCCAAACTGTTCACTGATATAATCAATAGTAACATTTTTTTTTCGTTCAGAGTTTATTTTTACTACTTAAACTATGGCTCTCATGAAACTGGTGTCCTTAAATTAACCCCATACCCATTCGAATGCCAATCTTAAATGTCGATTGAGTGAAACATTAGAAATCAAATAAAATGGGCAACAGTAGGGGAACAGAACATGGATGTTACAAAATCCGATGAATTTATATAGTACAAAGGAAATAAATAATTTACTGTTCCTCTTTCGTTCTCATGTACAGGTTCTCAAGGCTTGAAGTTTCCAGTGCGTGTCCACAGTTCGTATACAATCAGATTCAACACCAGCCTGGGTAATGCACCAACTGAAGTCGAAATCAAGGCCAAATATGGACTGGAATCGTAAGCGATCTCACACACTAACTGTACAATTATAATACAAACTATGGCATTGAAGATGTAAGAAATATATAGTAGATAAAACTTCCGCCCAAATAAATCATTTGCTGACCCGCAACTTCTCTTTTTCTCCCTCTTCCTCTTCTTCTTTTCTTTCTCATTTCTCTCTCCCTCTCTCTCCCTTCTTCTTTTCTTCCCATTTCTCTCTCTCTCTCTCTCTCTCTCTCTCTCTTTCTCTCTCTCTCTCTCTTTCTCTCTCTCTTTCTCTCTCTATCTCTCTCTCTTCTTCTTCTTCTTCTTTTTCTTTTCTTTGCCATTTTTTCTCTCGCTCTATCCCTCTCTCTTTCTCCCTCACTCTCTTCGTCTTTCCT
>BLXT01008026.1:561205-568705 GCA_019648995.1 Plakobranchus ocellatus
GGGGGGGAATCTGACCCAAGCTGGCGTCTATATAGCTTATCCGTTGCACGAAGTCCCAAAGAATCTGTTTTATCCTGTCATAAAAAAACCAAAACTTTAAGACAGTTGCTTTTTTGTTTTTCCTATTCCCTAGTAAGTGAAAAAAAATGTTTATAAAGCTTAGAATTTGGTGCAAAAGCATCCACACTGCGTGTGACTTTTAGCCAGAGTGTATTCGTACAATTAGTTTTCTAAAATTGTTAATCTGGTTTCCGTTAAATCAAGGTATGTTACATGGTGATTTGGTGGTGCTTTCTTCACTGAATGTATGAATATTTTAAGTAGGCTTTAAATTGTATTCTTTAAAAAGCATTTCCTTTTTGAAGTCCGTCCCATGCTGATTTTGTGTCATGATGTATTTAGATATAATTACCGGATACAATTAAAACTCAAACAGGTTTATCTTTTGTCGGGGTGCTGTCTGCAACTTTCCATTTTCTAATCTGCAATTTATAGTTTAAAAAGTGTGGCTCATTTAATCCATAAATAATATGTGCAAAATAATAGATGTCAAGGCTATGATCATTGGTAGCCTTAGTTAAAATAAGGTGTTAAAAGTATTTCATTGCTCATATCCAGAGTCAATGTATGTAAGAGGACAGGTGAAGGCGATCTCCACACACGGATTCGTCACTTTCAAGCCTGTAACGAGCAAGTCAAAAGATGGATCCACGCAATGGGCTAGTGACCATTTCTATACTGCCTTCTTAGAAAAGGTGTCTCTGATCAGTTGTCTCAAGAGCAAGGTCCCCAAAGAGGGACTGATACTGAATGTTATCGCTGATCTTGACCAAGTAAAAGTCACTTTCAAAGCCGCATCTCCCACAATATCTATGAATTTTGTGTGTGAACAGTTATAGGGAAAAATGACAGAAGAGGAGCAGTGACAGAGAAGACCATTTTGCATTAAGTGAGAGAACATGTTCTCTATGTTGTGATAACATTCTCTAAATTACAGAGGCGTAAATAAAACATTGTATTTCCAATTTAATTAGCGTTGTTTTTTCCTCTTTTTTCTGAAGAGTTTTTTTTTTTATTTTTACTTCTTTTGGTTCGGCCTGATAAACGATTGAATACAATCTATGACTGATGGGCTTATTTGCCGACACAAGGATTTAGAACACTTAGCAATCACTGGGAAGATTGTATGTCAGGTGCAATGAGTAACGGTGGGAACAACAGCTTAATAAGGTTAACCGAGAACAGGTTTTATTGAAGGAACATGATCGCCAATGTCGATGTGAATCTTTTTCTTTTTCGGATTTAACGACGTCTGATCATCATGTTTTACACATTGACTAAACGTTTCGGATAAATTCGACAATGGCTATCGAATAACTCTTGCCGTCGTGATAATATCGTATAAGCACCATATTTGTCTCTTGTCTGAATTTATCACAACAAGCTTTACTGCTAGTGACCGAAAGTAATCTGCATGTAGGCCAAGGATGTTGGTTTATCAAAGTTTATTTCACCTAACGCCAAAGTTGCTACACTCAGTGGTTAAATGACAGTAGTGAAACCCTGAGAAATAAACAGCAAAGCTCGTTTATTGTTTAGCATATTTTCTGATGATAAATTAATGGAAAAAAAACACACATTTCTAAGCATTAGTCGAGATAACTTAGGTGTTTTCATGATTAACTAAGTCATTAGCACTACTTTATAATACTGAATCCATCTTACATATATAAGGCTTTTTAGTTGGGAAATTATGAAAAAAAAAAAAGAGTAAAAAGGGCAACCAGAACAAAAAGATGGCAACAGAGAATGAGAAGAACACGTGTTATCCTTAAAGAACGTTTAAAAGCTCTTTGATATATATATATATTTTTTTTTTTTGCAATTGCATCAATATAAAATCATGATAATTAAATAGTGTGGAAAAAAAAGAAGGCTCAGCATTGTTGATATTTTTTTTTGGTTATATAATTAGATTTGCTTCTATTTTCATAGTCTTAAACAAACAGGAGACAAACAAATGCAAAATGTAGGACACATAACATTGAACGACACATTTTTTGCTAAATTGCTCAGTTTCCTTAGTTTTTGAAGGCTCATAATGGTCTACCAAAATAAACATGGGCTGGGATATCCGAGAAATTTAAGAAAAAAAACTTATAAAGTCAATACTCTTCTTTTATTTGTATCGTTAATATTGCGGTCTTGGACACAATAGATTCACATCAAGTGCCTCACCGATGTGTCCAAGATGCCTCCTCTTTACAGACAAAAATAGTTAATCTAACTCTACATGACTAACTGCCCTATATGTCAGCATATTACTACAAAAATTTTCGGCACATTACCTTGATAAACTGCACAATATGTCGAACAATTATTAGAGAAACCATTTTTCTTCTATATTTATTCTACCTAAAGGAACCGCCCGAAATGATCAATGATTACTGCAGGAACATTTATCTAAGCTCTTCCCTGACTAAATGTTCAAAGTGCTCAGTTATTTTTATTAATCTTCAAGGTCTTGTTCTAACGGAAAAAATGCTAAGGAATTCCAGTCTCTATTGCAGATATCTCTTACGCCTACCTTGAGAAACTGCCGAAAATATATGGTTATTGTTGCAGAAACCCTGATCTAAACTTTTCATTGACTGATATTTCAAGATTCTGGCTCAGAAATACAAAATAAAATATTACAGCTTTCCAAAAGAACCCATTTCAAAGATAAAAAAGGTCAAGTGAACCTTGAGCACAGCAACAAAAGGAACGGCATTCCAAAACCACTAAAAAAAATAAAAGAGCGAACCATTACTAGATCAACGAATGATTCCAAGGACATGGCACTTTTATTAGAAATTCTTTCGGAGCGGAAAAAACTGACGAAACAAAACAAGTTCTGAACCTCCCGGAACAGCAGTCTCATAAACGCAATAATATTTTTATAATTATAAAATGTATGCATACTACTGCTTAGTTCTGCACGAATGTTTTCTCTAAATTTCATGACTTATGCAAGGAGCCACATATGTATTGACTGCTAAAAATATTATTTAATAAATAAATATCTGATTTTATAGCAAAAAAAATTACGTTTTTTGTAAGATTTTTTTTCCATTGCTATTTTCACCACTAATGCTACAAAGTAAAACTAAACATTTAATTCACACGATAATGACGTAACAATGTGCCAGAGCTTTTTGGAAAGAATAAATTGAGGCGTATATTCAAAATACAAACATAATTACAACTATCTTGAATTGTAAAGGTGTATTGCTCACTAAAACGAAAAAGAAAAAAAAAAAGTGCGAAAATCAGATATTTCATAATATAAGCACGTCTTTTGCTGCTCCTGAAAAAAATGTTACTCGTGGTTGTCCTATCTTGTCAAGGCGGCAGAGAAAAAATAAAATGATAAATATTGGTTACTAAAAAGAAAGCTGATAACTCTAATATAAAACATAATCGAAAAAACTTTTGTAATGATATATCATAGATGAATGAACAAATTTAACATTTATATAAGATAATGTTTAAAAAACTTAAGAAATGTTTCAGCTTTACCACCAGCTAAAATTCCTAGAATGAAGAGCACATTGAGTAAAAAGCATCCAAAATTTAAATGAAATTTGCAATAAAAAATTAAAGCAATAACTTTTCCGCATGTGAAAAGGAAGTTGTTGGATATTTGTCAGAGTTGATGTGAAAAATTATTCAAAAAACCTTTTTTTTAAAATCATATCGAACCATATAATTTCCTATGTCTGATAACAATTAAATAAGAAGTGTAATGATTTATAGAGCGGTGCGGCACAAAATGCACGAGACAAGTAAAAAGAAACGCCCATTCGTCGGATGCTTTTTGTGCGCTTCTAAGTTATATATTTGTTATTACTGTTAGGTCTTAGATGAAACACAGTTAGCAAGTCTTAAAGTAAACCACCCGCAATTATTAGTGTAAGACCTATACATAATCCAATCGGAATATGCTTTTATCTAATGCGATGTTTTCTTGACGAAAAAAAGGGAATAAACTACAAAACAATAAATTAAGAAATAAACATTTGAAAGGGTCGTTGCCCCATCGTGGCAAAAACTCTTTTTTGATTAATTTCTTTTTTTTTTAAGTACACGCGTTTTTTAACATTATAGACCTTTTGTTTAGAAACAAACGATGAAATAGACTTACCTATTTACCGTTCTTAATGCACAGCAATTGCGACTCGCACGCGTACACATTTATATGTGCAGTTATTTAAAAGGTCAAAATCGGCAAAATTGTTAAGGAAAAACTCAATTTTAAAAACGATATGACTATTTTCCCGAAAACTTGGGAAAAAAGATTCAATCGTTACTTTCCTGAACGCTTTGGTTTCACTTCGAGTGCATTGGGATGACAGGTCAAGACAATCCTGATAATTTAGAATGGATATGAAATCAGTGCCTGTTGCTTTGTTAAAAATCTATTCTTTTTTCAATCACGTACTATTTACTTCACAGGAGTGACCGAAAGGTACGCAGATCACACGAACAATAGAAGGGAGGAAACCTTGCTGAGCCGTTTACGCATTGGCCATACAAGAAATCATAGGGACTTAGACATGGGGTTGACTTTGCATCTGCTTTTAACACATAATGACGTGCTTTCATCTGAAAGTCTGGTCTATTTGGGAACATAAGATCAGACTCTATTTTTCCGAGCGTTCGGGAAAATAAAGTTGGCCTTTGGAAAAATTGGTCAATGAACCTTGCACTTGATGGGCTCCGCGAAAATTAAGGGGCGAAAAATTATGCGTCGATGGTCCTAAGTTTCTAGATACTTTTTACTTACTTTTTAAAACAGCAACAGCTTGAGCCCCTGAATTAATTTTGATTGCAACAAAGCCTAGTTAATAACATTTCTCCCACTTATCACCCTCATTACCAAGCTACACTCATTTCACATATTGCGAAATCAAAATATGTAATGTATAAGAAATATGTTTTTTTATGTTTTTCACTTATGCGAAACTTTAATTTAAACAATGAATCGATATGTATTTTCAAAACAATATTTGGGTATTTTGTGTCCTTGGTTTTCAATAAATTATGTACTTAACCCAAAAAAAAACAAGGCTCTTACCAAAAAGAAAACAAAATAGAAAAAGCGATAAAAAGAATGCCCTTCATCTCGGTTAGCGCCAATGATACACTAAATGCCAAGATTCTGTTTTAAAAATATGCATCCATTGTCTATTTAAGTATTTGGATTTTTGTGAAAGGAAAAGGGCTTTGCAAGGGCGAAAACTGTAAATTTTGAAGAAAAAAACTGACACAACACGTTGATTGCAAACTTTGGAACTAGTCACCTTCAGCTTCTAAATGAATGTTAGAAAGCCAATTTTGAAGAAAAAAACTGACACACGTTGATTGCAAACTTTGGAACTAGTCACCTTCAGCTTCTAAATGAATGTTAGAAAGCCAATTTTTTAAAACAACAACAAAACAATTGATAGCAAGACAGCCATTGTTTCATTTCGCACATTTTTTTCAATCATAAGATTACAATATATACGTTGCTAATAATTATGTTTTTTATCTAATGCAAACTCCTCACAAATGGAAAGAAAGTAGAAAGCAACAATGGAGGAAATACGTTACATGATGGTGGAAACTTTTTATCATTTTTTTCTATTTTCATGTGAAAGCTTCTCATAATACCTACAAGGCTATGTCTAAAAAAACAACAACAACAACAAGAAAAAAAAAAGAAAAAAACTGTTATCTCAAGTTCTGTGGTCTGGAAATATGACTGGGGCCATATTGTAGAGCTAAATGGTGAGGATGTCATCACTTTCTTTAATAATATTATTGACTTTCTTGAGATGCTATCCTGAAAACCTTATATTTTTTTTAATGTGTGCTAATTTTTCAAAGCCAGAATATTATTATACTAGCGCTGCATCAATAGAATCTGATAGATTTAAAATAAACACTTAATAAAAATGGATTTTAAGTTTTAAAAATAGATTTTGTCGTTTAGTTAATAATTAATACCGGTAGAGTATTGGTGAATAATAGATATAAATTATTGTCTCTAGACTATTCATTTGGATATGCTTGTTGTTCCATAATATTTCCCTTAAGCACATAAATAAATCCATTTCAGAACTGGATATACCAAATCTAGATCTAGTTTTTCTCTTATATTTTAGGTTTAGACCAGATTCACCTTTAGTGATTGAACTGGTTGAGGTTTTTTTTTCTTCATACAGCTTTATAGATTTCAATTCCTAATCACCTCTAAATGTACTGCTATATAGCTCCAAAGAGAGCAAATTGGATTGGATCTTTTGATACTTTTAAGAATAATGTGTAATCAAATTGCGCAAAAACTGAATCTAGATTTAAAAGTTAAATTGAGTACAAATCATTGTACATTTTATGGATTCAATATATTCCAATCCAGATCTTACATTTTTTTAGATCAAGTGTTCAACGGGACCGAGAGGTCTCAAAGAAAACTTGTATGCGGAAAGTATCTCTTCTACTAGTGATTTGGACCTAAAGGTTTTTCTGCAGCAAAAAAATGGATTTATAATTTATGCATCTGGATTTTTATACCGATACAATTTGCATGTATGTTTAAATGTTTATATGACAAAGTTTAAAAAAAATTAGTGTTCTCCAGTTTTTAAGTGTAAGGCTGGTTTTGATATTTCTCCAGGTGGCGAGTATGAATTTTATTGATCCAATTCTCATTTCGGCTCACGTGGGGATACAATTTAATTAAGGAAATAGCCGAGCTAGATGAAAAGAATTGTTTGTAAATGTCCAAAACAATATTGGTAATAGGTTGTAAAATTTACATGCATGAAAATATTCAAAAGGTATGTACACACGTACAAAGCATGCATAAAGATATGGTCTAACGGTGACCAAGACCAAAAAAATATCAAGTATTTGACAGACAGAAATCGTGAATTAACAAGGAGTTTCATGTAAATACGCATGTGACAAAATGGGAATGCTTTTTTTTTTTTGTTATGAGGGTGTTAAGGTGAACAGTGTACATGTTTGAAACTGTCTGTAGTTTTCGAAAAATATATAGGGTGCCATTTTGACATTAAATGATTATATCAAAAATGACTTTTTAAAATTCCATCATAAATACAGTTCCAATGGCTTAAAACTTATAATTAGAAAAGGGATTGAATTTTGATGCCATGGGAACATTGAACTGGGAAGCAGAAGACAGGAATGAGGTTTGCTCATGAGAAGGGGCGTTTCGACCTGACAGTTTCATTCCCTGTCGAACACATTCGTCATCGTTTTGTTCACAAATAAAACTCAGAGTTCCACGAGAATGGTTAACTATCTTTTTGTCCTAACTTTGCAAGGATATCCAGTTATTCAGCATTTAATTTTTTTTTTACCCATGATATTATATTTATATTTAGAAAGAGCATCTCCTGCTAATTTTACCTTGCAGTTGTTCAAACTCATCCAACCTTTGCTGCCAAA
>BLXT01008026.1:573705-575381 GCA_019648995.1 Plakobranchus ocellatus
ATGGGCAGTAATAAAGTGGATAAGAGCAATTTATTATTCTTGCTATTGCTACAGAAAGGAGTTAATTAGCTACGCTCCAGATTGTAGGCCTCTAGGACAACTATCGTTTCCCATCCATGCTAGAAAATCATTAAGGAGATCACAACAAAACTGCAAACAATCTGGAAGGAGGTTGGCAACACAAGGGCAACATGTAATACTAATAGAGGAATAAGAGACCAACCACATTAATTTCGCATGTAAACTTTCTTAAAGGCTGCAAAGACTGAATTGAAATTCAAAAGCGTTCAATCAAAGCACGTTATGCCAAACACAATGTGCAATTCCCACTAAGTACATCCATCTACTTGAATTTCTGCCCAAGGATAACGAATCAATGTAAAACTAGAATAAGGAACGTGAAATGGTGTTCTGTTCAAAAGGAACAATAAAATCGTGTGACCATGAGAAATGTTATTGCAGCATCTCTTCATAGAGTTTCTATACTTTGGGGAATAAACACAGATGTAGGGAATAACCACTGGAGAGATCGATATAACAAACCAGCAGAGTAGAGTTGAAATGGTCGGGAGGCTTGAGAATAGGTGGAATATTCTGACTTAAGAAATAAAAAAAAAATCTTTCACCAATCCCTAAAAGGAGTATGACTGTTCAAAAAATGGAAGTAATGAGTTAAAGACATCGACAAATCGAGTCCCCCAATGTACATCTCGAAAAGTTCAGTTGCAAAATTCACCAACTTTCGTGAAGCCCTAGGTAAATGTCTATAAAAAGCTTTGAACATACATTAAAAGAAAAGCATTACACTACCTGGGCTGTGTACATTCCTTAAATTTATTTGAAGATTTCTAGAGCATTTCATGACAAGTTCATGAACAGGTAAGATCACTTAGTGGAAATAAAACTGCAAGCGCGCTACCCTGGAACCATCAACGTCTATATCATTCCTTCAAAGCATCTACTGGTCTACTGGTACACCGCTAGCAAAAACATTTCCAGTTTAAAATACATCATGTAGCGTTTGATTTTTTCTTTTTTTTTACAAAAAAGCAAAAGTCATATCGAAACAATATCAATTTAAAGCGTGACTACCTTTTCTAAAAAATCTGACGAATTCGGTATAATCAAACGGTCTATAAATGCAAACATCTACGTAAAATACACATTAAGTGAACAGGGAATGTACAGATATTTGAGGCGAAACATGGGTTGATAGAAAGGGCGGATAAACCAAAGCTATTCAGGTACTTAAATCATAGGCTATGTACTGAAAGGTTTTCAATTTTATCCATATGTTATAGAGCTTTATAAGCAATAAGTTCAATAAACGCCGAGGTATGAATTGATTAAAAAAAGAAAAGAAAAAAAAAGTAGTGAAAGAGACAGAAACAGACAGGCAGGCCAAGAGAAAAAAATGGAAACGCAGGCACGGGAAGATAATATACGAATGGAGAGAGGGCGGGAGGGAGGGAGAGAGAAAGGATGGGGAGGCAGAGAAGCAGACGGGCATAGATGGAAAGAAAGAAACTAGATGAAAAGAAAAAATGAACCGAAACAGAGTGATAGAGAGAAAGAGAGGAAGAGAGAGAGGCAGAGATAGCGAGGGAGTTTAATGAGCGGAAAAAAGAGACCGAAACATGGATAGAGAGAGATAGAGAAAGAGAGAGAGAGGGGGG
>BLXT01008026.1:575398-585419 GCA_019648995.1 Plakobranchus ocellatus
AACACGGGCCAACTTTCGCATTAAACATTCAAATGTGTTTTTGGAAATCGAAAAAAAAAACTAGACGAGGGAGAAAATGAACCATTTTATCCATCAAACTGGCAAATCACTTTCTTTTAAATGCACGAATTCCTTTTCTCTTACAAAATAGGCGATTTAACTAAGCAAATACTGTTTATAAGAGCTAAAGAATTTTTATATTATATTTTTACATTTTATTGAAGTTGTATTTTAAATGCATTTTATTTTCATGTGAAACGGAGAGGAACACGTTTCGTTTTTATGTGAAAGGGAAAAAAATACCAGAACTTTCCCGTACTTTCCGATATTTATTTCCGCTTCAAGTCTCCCAATAAAATCCAATAGTGAATCCATATTTTTCATTTCGAGTGTTGTTAGCGTCACAAGCCATTATAGATTGCTTTCAAAGCAGCCACTCATAGATATAATTGTGCTTTCCATTTATTATACTCCCTCTATTGCTCGTTTTTGACAAAGTTCTCAGTATAGTTTTCTCTTATAAGCAGACAGCTTTTCTTGGCCGCATATGGGAGCCTTTGAAGTTGCTTTATGCTGGCCATTTTGTTTGTGTCACTATTATTAGATATTTCGTTTAGTGGTAAAAATTTCTGCACAAATTATATTTACTATTAGTGTTATAGGCTTTACATTTAGACATAATTTTTGGTTTTTTTTTATTATTGCGCAGGAGCAGAGCAAAGCCTACGACTATTTTACGTCCACCTAAGGACAAACTTTTAGAAAATTTTTAACAGGAGGGCGTATTTCCACAGGTTTAGGAGTTCATGAGTTAGATTGGTTAGTAACAAGGTGGCGCCACGGCAGACAATGCATGCAAGAGGAGACAGAATACACACAGATAATGAACTAATACCCCTGTGGAACGTTGATTAATCACAATGCCTCAGGCATGATTAAATGGTCTGTTTCACGATGACCATGATTTGACCACATTTTTAGTAGTTTCAACTGCTGCTTAAAGATGTGTACACAATCCAAATATTATATTTATAGTGCTGTATGATGCCTTTAAATGCTTCACAAGAAAAAATAGCAAGCTTCCGACTCTGCTCTATGACGCAATCTTTTATTAAGTGTCCTATTTTTCCGTGTAATATAATTATGTTTCGATTTTACTTAGATTATTTTCTTGGTCCTGGACCGTTTTCTGTTAAACTTCTCTGTTTTCATTATTTTTTTTATTTATTCATTTGGTTTTTTTTTTAATATTATTATTATTCTAATAGTTTCTGACTATTTTTAATATTAGACTTTTCATTTAACAACAATCATAATTATAAGTGTTCTTAATCTTGTTTTGATTCCGTAACCTGAGGAAAAATGCTCCCTCCCTCTCATAAAACTGTATGGCATTACAATCTACTTGTTAATAATGTGCCGCTCACAGTGTATGAACTGTAGAGCTGTTGACGACACCCAATCCTTGTCACATGATGCACTTAGCCAAAGCATTGTAAAGCGCCTTTTGTATCTCAAGTTATCGAGTATCCTATTTAAGTTAGCAAATATGCATAAGATTTATTAAACGGCTTTATCCATTTGAAACTACAAAAATATTGGCACCAAATGGCCGCTTTCCAAGAAAGAACTGAATGAGTCAACGTTTTAAATATCACAGCTGTAACGCAATATAACACGCGATGATTCGACGTAAATGTCTTCAGTGGGAGAAATAGGCTATAAGAAAGAAAGCTACCCAAGAAAAGCAACGTGAAAGACTGGAGGCAATAGCAAATAAAGAAAGGAATATATATAAACAAAATTAAAGCCCGTAGGCCTCGCAGTGCTTATTTTTTACGTTTTGTAGTAAAGCAAGGCGACAAAGGACACGTCGAGTTCAAACTTAAGTGAATAGACGATCGCCGACTTATTTGAATTACTTAAGAGTTAACAAGACACGTTTGATCTACGCTGAAATGTCCATTCAACAGAAATGATTCGCCCTTTTCTCTTCACTGATATAAAAGATGTAAATCCTTTAATATTACTATAAGCCTCCAGGTCAAACAAGAATATCAAAAATATTTCAGATGAATTTCAAATAACTACCTTCTCATAGCTTTTTAAATCCCGCAGGTTTAACCAAGATCAGATAAAAAACCTAAACATGTAGACTTTTAAGGAAATATAACAGTGCGCCTGGAAGTTTAAAATATTTACCGTTCATGGTGCATAACCAGACAATCTCACTTTTTCAAAGCAATAAACAAAAATGGCGACAACCACAAAAAAAGCAAGTGGGGAAATGACCTTGGGCATGGTGACGCCGGCAACAGCAAAAGCATTTAAAACCACTGAGGTGAAATGCTTGATATCAGTTAAAATTACCTGATTTTGATCATAGAACAATCATGTACTTGAAGAAGTTATTTGTCAGTTCTTGCCTTTTCGATATTTTGAGACTGTGTCGTGCCAACTAACGGAAACTTGTAAAAGCGCACAATGAAAAGTAATTAATACATCAAACAAAACAAAACAAAAATGATTGACAAAAAGGGTTTTTATCAGGAAAACTAATGAGAGAAAATATTTCGATGGCAAACAGACGACAAATATCTCCAACTATTCCGTGGACTAATCTATTGACGAAAAAAACTTTTAAATTCAATCAGACGACAAACATTTCCATGAAATATTTAGCGGGCTAATCTGCTCGCCTAAAAAATTGCCGAGGACAATCACACAAGAAACTTTTCCATCAACTACTCTGTGGACTAATTTGTTGCCGATTGAAGCACACTTCTCTCGGGACAAAGAATATATCAGAAATATACTAACAGGGGAATGTCAGTGAGACCAACCCTCCATAGTTTTTTCGAATAGTACAGAGGTGTGCAACAGCAGATAAGTACAGCAAGCAATGGGCGAGCGTCTGAAATCCGAATATTCAGATGGCAAATTTCGGAGAGGGAGGAATGGACTATTTTTGTGCTTTTCGTTATGCGGACACAGTCACGCTCTTTGTTCCTTAGAACATGATTTCAAATGATATAGTTCAGAGCCACTGAGAAAACGAACTGAAATATCTATGTAATGAAAATAGAGATCCAGAAATTTTGAGAATTGCCCAACATCCTCATAAGTGAGGATACTTAGAAGCGGAAGAGCCAAGCAACAAGTGAGAAGCAAAATAAACATCAAATGATGGAAAGGGAAAGCATTAGATCTTGGAAAAACCAGCAAGCATTCTCATAAAAGTGATAAAACAATCTCTAACAAAGGATAAAATGTTTAGGCGGAGCTAAAAAACCTTACACTTAAACATACCCCTCACCATAATCATGGTTTAAAAAGTAGATAGTGAAAAAAAACATAAGCCAAGCTTTTGACATACTAAGGAGAGGTGCTTGTGGTATGACTCATTTCCAAAACGGACTAAATATCTTACTCTAACACTACAGCTCAAACCACTTGGGCAGCATGGGGACGAATTCTGCTAAAACACACCCTGATTAGACGCATCTCGTCTGGCTAAAGCATATACCACAATAGTATTTAAGGTACATGTTTGAAATATCCTTTAAAATAAATGTATATTAATATATTATATAATTAAAAAATAAATTTTTATTAGATCTAGATATTGACGATTTATCTTTTCCACATTAGTATTTTTAAAATTCGCACTCATCTGGTTTTATTAAGAAGTTCTGTGTGTGGAAAAGGGTTTTGCCAACTATCGGATATGATGATATAACATGAATGGACTTGATACCACTTAAAACACAGGCCACCGCCAGGCTTTGGGCTAAAGGATTTACCAAAACAAAAATCTTAATTTCACAAACAGACGGACCGAGTGGGAATTGAACTCTACACAAAGTGGCTGCTAATCGTAAGCTTTCAATTCTCTAAAACAGTCACCGAGCGCAACTATGTTCATCTGTATGGAGATACGCTGTGCTGGGCTTTTTCTTTAAGTGTCTTTCCATAAACATGTAATTATTATACAACTAAGTAACAACAATATTCATTATAATAGACCAAGTTGACACTGTCCCATAGTAAAGCTATGCACTTGATGGCTCTTGAAATTCCACCATCCCCAGTTTTTTTTGTTTTTTTTTCCCTGAAGGTTCAAATAATTGTGCAGAATGTTAAAACAGACGACAATAACATCCTCCATTGTCAGAAGAAAATTTTTCATGCTTAACAAAAGAAACCAATATTCATACGTACATAATGCTCTGAGATTTCTATAGGCCCTCGCAGGGCCCGGCCCCAGGTAATGGGTCGGAAGCCCGGGCAAATTGCTTTGCCGATATCAAGGGCAGTTCACTAACCACTCGGCCAAGAAAGCCTCTGAGAGAGGGATGGTTTGTAGATTATACAATCATTTGTATAAAACATCGTTATGAATCATGGCGAAGTTGTGCCATTCCAGTGTTGTTAACTTCAATGCTATGAACATGGCTACCTCCTTTAGGTGACACCCCAGCCTCATTACGCGGTTGCTCGTCAGGGATAGAACCGACACCTTTGCTTTCAAAAGCCACCGTTTGTGCGCCACCAAGCCTTTCTTGGAACAGAGAACAGTTTTGTTCAGGCAGTAATCACCCTTGATCATTCTGACTAAATATCGAGCGTCTAGGCAGACCCATATCTTGATTACAAACTATTGTCAGTGACAAGTTATCCTAATCAAAACAAAATTCCGTTATCAAGTCTACCTCCTGGTCTAGTGACACCATCACAGTAGTTGTAAGTCGTCAGGTTGATCATCTCTCTCGTGCTGCGGTCTGCAACTACTCTCCTGACAGTTCATCGGCTGCAAAGATAGAACATAACAATCTATAAAAAGATATCGCAAACAATTGCCGATATTTTTAAAGGGTTTCTGATTATCAGATACTTTCACACACTCTGGTTACGGCTTGTCTGTTTTATATGGCCTGTCTTCTACAGCGTGATCTCAAGCCTGTTTCAGGATGGCATCAGGCCGCGATCGGGCCAGCATCAGGCCAAAAACGGGCTAGTGTCTGCCCAACATGAGGCCAGCGTCAGGCCAGGGTATGCCCGACATCAGGCAAACGTCAGGCCACCTAAAGTCTTTGATAAAGGCAATGCTCACTAAAAAGCAACACAAGCTAGATTCAAACCCGGGATCCCTGGGATCCAAACTGCATAATCTCTTTTTCTTTGCCACCATGAGTAGCCGAATTATGCGAGGCTCAATCCTTTCAACCAATTATTTCAAAAGGCATGTGGTAAGGTTTCGAGCCTAAACTTTTTTGTGCACATACAATATAGCCTGTCAACAACATGATCCCAGGCTTTTAGGCCTTCCGTCAGGCTAAAGTGCCTATGAAGGGGCTCGAATCCGAATTATAAGGATTCGTGCAACCTTGGGGCGAGTTGATAAGATTTTAAATGTACAGTGCTCTTTACGATCTGGCAAACTAGCAACAAAGTTTTCCTGCCGGTTAGAAGGGCATTATTTCTTAACACGTGAGGAATGAATATGATACCATTCTAACAGATGCAATCTGGAAAACAAGAATGAAAGATTAGAAAGGCATTGCCTGAAGCAGAGCACGGACAAGAAAGTTGCAAGGAAAAAAAGAGAACAAGTTATGTTTGTAAGCTGGAGCCTTTGCAAAGTGATTTCTCGGTTTTATGATGTGATTGTTCAAATTGGACAATTCCATTTCATTGTGCAATACAATTTTCACGATCGGCTACTTATGATTTAATTTTTTTTATATCAATATATGAATCATTTAAAGAAATGCACGTCATTAAAACTTTTTATACACACATAATGCACTATTTGTAAGGATTTGCTCAAGTTTGATTATAACATATATTATATATTTTAGGAGCCTTTTCCTTTTACTCGTCACATGTAAAAATAGCCTTTTATTTAATCAATTTTGGATGATACCTTTTACAAGCGAAAAACGTTGAGACTTAAAACTTGCCTGATGATCTACAGGTAAAGTGGCTGCACTTCCTCCGGCCAGTGTTGCTCCCCGGATCCATTCCATCGCGTCTGCTCCTTTCCCCTCTGCCTCAGTCACTGTCCTAACAAAATGTAGTAAATTTCGATATTTTAAGGTCCTGTATATAAAAAACAGTCCACAAAAAGGTGATCTCAGGCTTTTAGGACCTCCCTCAGGTCGGAGCGCCGATGGTGGCACTCGAACCCGCAGTAGGATTCTTCCAGATCTCGGGGTAGATTCACTGGACGCCCACTTTTTCAAGTCATCAGAACTAATTGCAAAAATATTATAACATCTATCTCTTCACTAAGAACTATCTTACAGGTTACATCTACCAGCTTTACTTAAGAATTGTTTGTAACATAGTGCATTATAATTTACACTGTGAAAATGAAAATGACAAGACCTGCACCTACCTGATCCACAAGTTTGTACTTGCTTTTTCCGTCCTTGCTGCTCTCTGGCCGACCTCCTTCCACGGGGCTTTTTCACTAGTTACCTTGAAGAAGAAACCAAGACAGGAAAAATTAAGAAATGAAAGTCTATCTTTACATTTACTATCAACATCTTTCCCCAAAGTCAGATTTTGAAGCACAGGATACAATACAATGACACATGAAGAAAAAAAGAAAAAAATAAACTCTAGGTAAATCGTCTATGCTAAAGACATTTTTCAACCATTGTGCTACTGGTAGTACGATAATTTCTCTATATTACAGTTAATATTTTTTCCACTTTGAATAGAATGAGCATTATCCAATATGAAGACATCTTTACCTTCAATAGTGTCGTGAGTTTGTAATGCTTGGCTCATTCGCGTCCTGCTGATTTCAGGTTTATTGGCGCTTCAGCTTTGGGGGCAAGGTTCAAATCCCGCGGCGGAAAGTCTGCAGATTTAAAGCGAATAATATGCCAAACTAGTGTATCATCAGAACTAATGACAGAAATATTATATAAAAACATGTATGCTATACTGGCCATTATTACCCTTTTTCACCATTTCCAGTTTCATCTAGGGGCTTTGGTATCGAATGAATTTGAAGTAGTGTGTTAGAATTTCTAAAAAATGAGAAATACCAAGACCTACACTTACTTGATCCACATGTTTGACAGCCATTGCTTTCTCCGTCCCTGCTGCTCTCTGGCCGACGTCCTTCCATTCTTGCCTTGAAAACATGAAGACAAGAAAAGTCAAAAATTTTAATCAAATCTTTTATTCCAGGAAAGGGTCCAGCACAAAGCTTCGTGAAGAGAAGAGAATAAAATGAACTTTATTTCCAACCATTGTCCTGGTAATAATATAATTCCTCTTTAAACGCAGCCTTTTCTCTTTCTTCCGATATTGACTACAAGCATTTTACAATACAAAGCCATCTTTACCTTAATATGTCTTGATTTTGTACGACATGACTCATTCACCAATCTCAGACTTATTGATCCCCCCTCCCCCCCCTTCCAAAGTTTAAGTCTCACAATGGAATATCTGTGCAGGTTCAAATCAGCTATACTAGACCGAGTGTGAACCTTATCTCGACATAAATACAAGTAAAGAGTGAAATCAATTTAAGTAACAGCTAACTTACTGTTGGATGCAACCTCCTCGTAATGGACAAGAACGGACGGAAGGTTTCAAGTAAGAGCTCTCCGGCATTGTTTTCTCACCTTTCCAACCCGGTTTATTCTGTGAAAACTTAAGCATGCTATGTTTTATGCAAGGCTTTTTTTAAAGATGAGTTTGCTACGCATTCGTAACAAGAGGAATTTGTTTAAAAATACGATCAGACTACATCGCATCAAAGTATTCCACATTATTATAATGGCAAAATCAATCTCAATTGAAACGCACTGCTTCACATTAATTTGTCTTACCAATACATTGCATCTGCATGGTCATGGGTGTGTAGTACTCCAAGCAGATCTCCGCTGCGCGACAGACTTTCACCATTTCTCTGTAGAAACTCCACACTTTACACTGTTTGAAGCCACTCACATCTTTAAAAAATAAAGCAAGGTGCCAGACATACATAAAAGATGCCAATATATTCCAAAATCCCACCACCATGCTACTTTCCTAGATGTATTTTATTTGATTAGAAACGTACAGCGAAACACTTACCCTCGTGTTTCCCGGTAAATTATCTTTTGAGAGGCACTGGTAGTTAATATTGTAAAAACTATATGTCGTCTTCGCTTTGCCACCTTCCTCTCACCATTTCTCTGTGGAAACAATGATTTTGACGCCTGTCCATTTAAGGAGAGTAAAAAAACCCGTCATACTTACTAACAACCTTTCTTGTAATTATGTAAATAAAAGTACGTAAAATCTTCCAATCAATACAAAATTATTCTAAAGAATTTGATTTTGGTTTGTTTCCATTTTAATGCATGGCCCAGTTTAGCGTTGCGAACAATTTCCATTATTTGGCTCAAAGTCTTGATTTTGAGTTTGGTTTGTACAAGTCGGTTTTGACATTGGGCACCGAGATGCCTAAAAAATTAAACCAACCTTAATATTAATTTGTATTACTATTCAATTCTGTATAACAAGGTCTAGTTGTGGCTAGACAATCATTTGAGCGTGGTTTGATAGAACGGGAAAAGACCAAGTCTGTGGCTTATCAAAGACACAAAATTTGCTTTCCATTCTAGAGAGATTTTCAACCCACACCAGTCATGTGTATACGCCGGGGTAAGATTACCCCAATAATTACTGATCATGCATGATCAGAGGTTTCAAGTACCGCGGTACCCAAATGTTAGCACTCTGAAAAAATTTCTTCAAGCAGCACTATTTACGGTGGCTTAGAATTGTTTCAAAGTTGTGATGCTTCGTGGACTTTATGATCACAACGTAAATATGTATTGTGAAACGATCTCAAACGATCATTTTCAGACGTAAGTGTGTTCCATTTTCAGGCAGTGAATTTTTTAACTATTGGTTTGATCAGGTTTTTAAAGGTCACAAAACGAATTTTCTCACAATTCTACCTTCAATTTGATCTTTCAGACCGTGTTCATTTTTCAAGAAATTTTTTTTCCCAATCGGGGCTTGGCGCTCAAAAAAGCATTTTCAAGTATTTTATAAAGTTATCCTTTTGCTTCGCTTATATATATATATATAATTTTATATATATATATATATATATCGCTTCTATATATATATATATTTTTTTTTTTTTTTTATTACCAGGTTTGTCGTTTCGATCTTAGTTTTATGCTCGTATACCGTGCATTATCAAGCATAATTTGGTTATGCTATCAAATTACTCAACCTTCATACATCGTACTCGCTTCGGGCCACTTTGCTAATCAAATCAAGGTTTTACTCCGACCATCTTAGAGCTCAACGTCAACCGGCAGAAAGCACATCATTTCATGATATTCTCATGTCTTTTACCATCATAGACTAAAAAAACCCACATTTCAAAAAGGCCTTTTAAAAAGTCAGTTCGTCATTGTTTTAACATATAAAACCTATGGATGGCATGTACCATCATTTGTCAACTCTCAAACATGAATTTGGAGTCGTGATAACGGCTCTTTGTCCAGAGATATTTTCTTCAAGTCTTCATATTCATGACAAGATTATCAATTTGTAGGCAAAGGTCCAAGTGCACTTGGCATCATTTTGTTCCAACTGAGTAGATGGAACAGTAAAGCGCTAACCCCGCATTCTCAATCCTTTCTATGACGATTTATTCATAATTTTACCAGTTTAAGCCATGTTCATACCTTTGTGACCCATGTTGTATAGATAAGCCCAATAGTTGTGCAGTTAGAATTCAGTTGAATATGTCAAACTTAAATGAATTTGATTCATTCAACATTCTTGCATCGTATTAGTAGCGAATAAACTTGTATTCAAGAAGGATAGATTTTTTGTACATTTCTTTGTCCTGCCCTAGTTTAATTTGAAAAGCAGGCACCGAAATGAAGAATCATTTTTATGCACCAAGGACAATGTTTATTTGCTTATTTGCTTTATTTATTCATGCCACTATTTTATTTTATTGTTTTTTGTGTGTGTGTGGGGGGGG
>BLXT01008026.1:598014-610383 GCA_019648995.1 Plakobranchus ocellatus
TAGCTTCTCTCTCTCTCTCTCTCTCTCTCTCTCTCTCTCTCTCTCTCTCTCTCTCTCTCTCTCTCTCTCTCTCTCTTCATCTCCTTGTCTCACAAAAAACATCCGAGACGCTATTGACCATCTAACCGGCAAAAAAAAGGCTCTAATATATCTCCATGTAATAATTTAGTTGCTGATGATTTTAGTTTTTCCTTTGCATTAATCAATTCACTTTTGGATGATCTTTCTTTAGATAAAATTGAAGAGGTCTCTTGCAATATTTGCAGTTTTTGTTATAAAAAAAAAACTGTTCTGGAGGTGGACACGAAATGTTTACCAGATTGTCCCTTGCTGATGTACTTTCCTTCTTTAAACCATGCAAACCTAACAAAAATATTCATTTGATGACATTTCAATGCATTTGCTTAAATTGGCTGCTCCATATATTGCTGAATCTCTTTTATAGATTCATAGCTTGTGTATCAGTAAAAATTACTTTCCAGAAATGTTCAAGAAAGCCTTTTCATTCCGATACATAAGAAAGGTGATGTAAAATTAGCGTCTTATTAAAAGGCCTACTTCAATACTATCTAGCTTGTCCCATACTTTAGAAAGACATTTACTTATTCATCTAAATAAACATGTAACAAAATAATTATAATTTTTATTACATAATGATCAGTCAGGTTTTTGGACTCGGCACTCTTGTGAGTCAACTCTAATTAGAACTAATTAATTCTGGTTGAAAGCCATTAATTTAAACAAAATTGATGATTCCTTGTTTTTTTACTGTAAAAAACCTTCGATATAATTGATCACCTTATACTCATAAACAAGCTATCATGTTATGGACTTTCTTGCTCCACTCTTCATCTTCTCAAATTTGTATTCTTATTCGACCGAGTATAATGTATGTCTTTCAATAAAATCATCTCCAAAGCTGCCCAGATTCGACAAGGAGTTTCGCAAGGCTCCATTTTGGGACTTCTTCTCCTCTCTATCTATATTGATGACCTCCTGACAAAGAATCTTTTGAAAATTGTTAAATGTTTGCTCTGACACAAATATCCATGTCTCAGATTCGGAACCTGTTAATGTCGTACACAAAATTCAGTTACCGGGAAACAGTTAATTACTTGGGCACATTTCAATAAGATGGTTGTTCATCCGGACAAAACTAAGTGCATGATTTTTACAACTTGTCAAAAACACCAAAGACTTCCTGCGCTCCAAGATTCCATTCGCATTAATTGTCAGTTTCTGGATTTTTAGGCATGATCGTCGATAATGAAGACTTGTTCTCTGCACATATACATGCTATATTTTCAAAACTTTTAAAGTCTACATATCAGCTTACAAGAATAAAAAAAAATTATGGATGCAAGCTGAAGGAGAACTTTTATTTTGCTTTTATCCACACCAAACTGTCTCATGAATTACTGATTTTCGGTGGTGCAGCTTCAAATCTATTATGTCATTTAAAATCTCGACAAAAGAGTTGTCAGACATGTATCTAAGAAAAAATTTGCTGAGAGTGATGAATATTTGAAATCACTCATCATACTCCCAGTCAACTCTGTTTTAAACTTTTTAGAGCTAAGATAATGTTAAAATCCCTACAATTGAGTGCCATCTCACATTCAATGTTTATTTGTACCTCATTCTTCTACTACTAGTAATGCAAGCTACTGTTTCAGATTGCCACCCGTAAGGGTGCCGGTAGCGGGGCTTGAACACGTGGCAAAAATATCCCTGCAGATCTTGGAAAGTATTAGCTATCCACTGTGCCATAAACACCCCGGAGAGAGAAAGAGAGAGTGTGTGTGAGAGAGACAGATGGCGGGGGGGTTAGGAGTAATTAAAGTCTAAAAGAAAATAGTATATGTGGGGGGAAAAGAGACAGTCAGAGAGAGAGAGAGAGAGAGAGAGAGAGAGAGAGAGAGAGAGTGAGAGAGAGAGAGAGAGAGAGAGAGAAAGAGAGAAAGAGAGAGAGAATGAAAAAAACAAAGAAAAAAGGGCGGAGGTATTATAGATTAAAAGTGTGGTGGAAAAAAGAGAGAATACTAGGAAAAGTAATTATATTCTTCTGTGTGGCTGTGATATTTTAATTAATAGGCCTAAATAATTGAGCTATATATTACTCAGTTTATCCATTTATCATTGTTGTCCTTTGAGGTACAGGCTTTTTACTAAAATAAAGCATATTAAAAGTTTATACGTCGTGTTTGATATTGAATCGCACTGCTTCGAATCTGAAGTCGGAATTTTTAAACTTTGACTTTGACAAACCATGAAAATTGGACCCGGCGAAGCAGATGCGGGTTGAGGCAGGAAAATTCGTTACCGGAGCCAATTTTTAACTGGCGTGTTTTACTGCTTGCGTCTTTTCCGCCTCATGGAAACGGATGCAGAGGAAAAGAAAAGCCGGGTTTTCAGCAAGTTGCAGGCTTCAAAACTAGATCGAGAACGCACGCGTTGTGCGCCGTTTTACAGCTTTATGGAATCTAGTCTTTACACTATATAATTATGGCAAGGTAGAAGTCTCTGTATTATTTCGTCTCGATCCCGCCGATCACTGCTCTCCCGCTCATAGTGTAGTATTACCCCTATGTAGTTTTTCTATGTTAAACATCAATTAGCAATAATTTTTGCAAATACCACATAACGTTAACCAAACTACGGCCTATTTTCCCTATGCCTTCACATAATATTAATTGATAAGGAAGAAACGGAGAACGCAGAGAATAACAGAGGTAAAGGAGGAAAAAATAAGACCGAGACGGAAATACATGCACACACATTATACAGAGAGAGAGAGGGGGAGTGGGAGAGGAAGGGGGAGGGAAAGAGAGGGAGAAACTGAAAGTCGAAAGGACAATGCTTTTTATGAACAGATTGGCAGATTTGCTTTCTCCACTTTATCTAGAGGAAAAGAGAACTCTGTCCAGGCCATAGTTTTTAAGTGAATCATTTGACATTTTCCAGAGAGAAAGAAAGAAAGATAGATAGATGAATAGATAGATAGGTAGATAAAAAGTTAGATAGATAATGTGAGAGAGAGAGAGAGAGAGAGAGAGAGAGAGAGATGGAAAGAGAGAGCGAGAGAGAGCGAGAGAGAGCGAGCGAGAGAGAGAGAGAGAGAGAGAGAGAGAGAGAGAGAAAGTGATACTCTATCATGACTCTGATTATGCCGTCAAAGAAAAAAAAAAAGGTAAATATCTATTGACAGCATCGTACAACAGAGACTTAACTCAAAGGATGGCAGGAGATCAGGTTGTGAACATTTATGTAGGACACTAAAGCCCATTGATTACAATTGTTATGTCGATTTATTTCGTCTCAGAATCTCTGAAGCATTTATAGATAACAATCAACATTACTGCAACACTGTGCTAAAAAGAAGTATGGTAGGGCAAGACAAAATAGCTTGGAAAAAATTAAAATCTGTTTTGAAAAAATGACAACCAAATATTTGTTTAATTCCACTCCAAATCCATTCATTTTTTACATAACGGAACTTAATCCATTTAAAAAGCCTACTACAACAACTGCTCCTGGTCTTTTAAATATTTTCGAGATGCTAAACATTATTTAAATGTAATCCATGCAGCCTAGAACTATTTGTGAGGCCCTAGATATCTAGCTTGTCCGCCCTTCCTAAGCGTTTTGATAGGGGATTGGGTCTTGCACATAGCCAGTCCACAACAATGTGATCTCAGGCTTTCGGGCCCTCCGTCAGGCCATGGCGTCTGTGGCAGGGCTCGAACCCGCGACAGAAGGGTCCCTGCAGATCTCAGGGCGGGTACGCTAGCCACTTTGCGAAGGGGCGTCGTTTTGATAAGGAGCTATAAATAGATTTGGTTTCTCCACGTCATGTAGAACATTCCTATTTTTGATGATGACACAGGCAGTCACGAACCAACGAGTGTTGCCTATCCGAGGAAAGCATGCGGCGACAAATTGTCCATCTTTGTTGTCGTACAAAGGACATAATATTGCCAAAGGTAGAAAAACACACTAGATCACATCTGGGAGAATGTGGACAATTGTTTACTGGAACAAACAGAAAAAAAGGTAGGGTCTTTATAGACTGGATATGCGGTCCCTACCTCAAACTTAACTGACCTACCGACTGCAACTAATTGAAGCGAAGAGGCCTGCTCAAGATTTACCTACATTTAAATAGTCAAATAAAAAAAAGCCAATTCAATTTTGCCACTCTAACATAACTACAAAGTTTATTTAACTTCTTTCAAATTTTGTTCATTTTCCATATTCATATTTTTCTGTTACTCGTCTGGCAGTAAAATTGACAACATCAATGCTTTCATCAGGCGTGCTTTGATCTTTTAACTCCATTTAAAATTAAGGGCACGATTATTTTGAGATTCGCACGTAGGATATTCTGTACAACTGTGTGTAAAGTTTTTAGAAAATGATTTGTGAAGCCATAATCATGGAAACAAATGTCTTTTGAACATTCCTATACCTTATCGTCTGCATTTCTGATTTACCTTCTAATGGTATTTTGCAGCGATATTAATGTCGTCAAACGCCTCAAGCACTGTTTTGATTCTGTAGCAATCATATAGCTCCCGGAAATCCTGATGTTGTTGTCGTGTCATTGAGGTCCGGTAACATTTTATAAAGTTTTAATCTTGCGTCAAATTATTTTTTTAAATATCAGATGGCAGCTTGTGTGCATGAGACAGAATACAATGACAATCATAGCAAACGACAACCTCAAAGGCAAGGCTGAGGGCCGTCACGCTGTATGCCGAACTACAGGAATTCAACCAAATCAACAACAAACGACTGATGAGAGGAACGTAAAAAAGAAGATAGGGAAACGAGGTTAAAAACAAAGAAGAAGGCTGCAATGCTACATTTAATTTACACTATATACATATGACAACATCAAAAAGAAACGAAATATAGATTTACAATACTAACGCTATCAAGCCAGCAATTTAAATTACAAAAAAAAAAAAAAAAAAAAATAGCGATTAAAGAAAACCAGTCCAGTGGTTTAATCCAGCCGTGAAACTGATCATAGTAAATAGTTGGCGATTAAAAGTAAACTAGTGCAGTGGGGATCCAACGACGACAAGTTGAATATTATATCCAACGGCGGAGAGTTGACAGATGTGACGAAGACAAATCAGCGGGGGATCCGTGCGAACATGTCACTGCTTGAATACCCTTCTGTTTCATCCCAGACATAACAGAACCTATTTTTATACTTAAGATCATACAGTGTTATGGTGTGCTCTTGTAATTTTGTTATATAATACATGACGTTTGCATTTGTTTCAAAACAAAGCAAAACAGCTTGCAGGTTAGCTGTTCATAGAGAATGCGCAGGATTCTCATCATCTTTGTCAAATGACTTAGACTCACTGGCTTGGTCTTTGTCAGAGATATTTTTATTTTGCTCCTCTTCACTTGTGCCGCTAAATTTGAATTTTATGCACTGATGGCTGTACTGATCCTTTTTTGGTACAAAAATAGAACAAATATTTTTGAAAAAATAAATTCTGAACATGGATAACCCAAGCATTCTATTCTTTTTCTCACGAACATGTTTTTTTGATAGGCATCAAACAAATCAGTAAACCGTGTTCAAGGAAACAGTGCTTTTTTGTTTCGTATGATGGGACATTCCTACAATAGTGACTATCTACTGTTGGTAGGGCATTTAGCCAGGAGAATAAAAAGTTAGTATCATCACCAGATGCTCTGGCTGTCAAACCAGACTTGGGGGGCTTTACTTTTGCTTTCTACAATGGTGCTTGCTGTATCGCCCTTCTGTATTTTTCTACCTGATAGCTATTGACATCTGATGACATTGACGGACAATCCCTAAGCTTTGATATGTTGCAAGCTGAGGATGCACAAGCAGGGCCCATTTTTTATTTAGTTTCTTTTAGTTTTCCAGATGTTTTGAAATGCTCAATACCTTTCAATCTGCATTTTTTCTGGACAGCATCTTTTCACTAAGATGTTAGGTTTTCTCCTCTTTTTACCTCTGTGCGCAGGCTGTGACTCAGTTACAGATAGATGCTCAGATGCTTGCTGCATAGGTTGAATGGCTCTGAGTTCATCATCATCTTCCACAGTATCTGAAGAAGAGACCAGGTTGTCAGTGGGTTGAAAAGTCTCATCTAAGAGATCATCATTATCATCTTTGAAAAGGGAAGGGCTTGATTCCTGATCCTGTTGCGACGAATTATTTTCGTTGTATTGGTGATGCAGGCAATATTATCCGGCTGTGTCTCACTTCCCTTTCCAAATGAAGTTTGTGTACCTAGACCAGCATCTGTCGATGAATAGATTATTGAGCATAATATTTAGGTAAACTGTAAAGAAAAAAATATAATTTCATTAATATCTACATAACTTTAACATAATTATTTACTTATCTTATACGATATTTATTTTACTCAGATCAATGCTTTAAAAAACTGCATGTATCTCCACGAACGTTGAAAAACAGTTTTAAAATGCAAAATTTGGACATTATACATGAAAAAGATAGGCCTACCAGTAAACAATACCGAATTGATGAAATTTCGGGCTTTTCGTAGTGCAGAAGTGTTTTTAAACAGCGTCGTAAGCTTGTCAAATTTGAATCCTATTGTGGTCCTAAATTCTACCCACTGGCTCAGCGGAGGTCAAATAGGGCTTCATATCACTCCGAAAAAACAAACTGCATCACACGAAAATCAAATAGAGTTGCCTACCTGTAGATACTGGAGGACAAAGTGTTGTGAAAGTCTTCTCACCATTTCCAACATTCCAAGAAACCTAGGTCATTTGGGAATCAGTTGGTTCTGAACCTGTATTGCAAACATGGTAGCAGTTAAAAGATCAACTGTTATTTTTATTTATTTGTTTTTTCATTCTTTGGTAAAACATGAACTATTATAGGGGTTATAAATTGAAATTTAGCAGCACAAAATAATAGCCACAAGAGACATCTAAATTAATAAGTTTCGATTTCAGTAAATTTGATGGGTTAAAGACATTAAACCTACCTGGAGAGTCTTGGCTTGCATCAAAATCAGTTAACAATTTTGTCACATCTTCACGTGTAAATAAGCGACCAGCTTTGCTGGCAGCCTTTTTTTCAAGCCAAAAAAAAAGGTTGAAATGTCTATGTCCTAATCTTTGATTTAGGCATTTTCAAAGTATGGTCTTTGAAATGCCAAAGTCATGTCACTGACTTAGGCACAAGTAATAATAACCATTTTGGTTTGTAGAACCTGGTGTTATTTTTAGAGATGACGGAGAAGCAGCCATTGGTTGTAGAGAGATATTTGCCACCAAACTGCCCAAAAAATGACCTAGGCATTGATCTTATACAGCTAACGAAATGCCGAAAATACTACATGGAAAATGGAGGGAATGAAATGAATAGGGTGTGTACTTGAACTCCAATAGTCTTAACATAACAGAATTGGAAGTTATCATAATGCTTGCCGAGAAAGTGAGTGTTACCATATTTGAAAACAGTAGACCTAGAAAGTTCACTCCAAGATATGATCGGTTTTGATTTGTTTTTCTTTGATTTATTTTGCAAAAAATTTTTAAAAATTTAGAATGTAAGGGAGGTAGTCTAGTCGCGAGTCTAGGAGTTGTTACCCAGCTCTGTCTGAGTTATCTCTCCTTTCTCAGGTCGTGTACTCGCTGACTCCCCCTGAGCGCTATGCTTGACTAGTTTATAGCACACAAGGGTGCATTCTCTGCAAGTCCATCGCAGAAGAATTGTTTGATGTTAACCGAAGAAAAGCGATTGGTGTTGATAAAAGAAAATTTGATTTTGTTGTTCCATGTTTAAATTTGAAAGTAAAAATAGTCCTTGTAGCGTCCTTGTGCTAATACGCACTAATTTTTAAATAATGTTTTTTATATTAAATAATTCGTTAGTAGTAGGGTTTTTAACTTTTTATTGTTGGTCGTCAGATGTATTTTAAGTTTAGTAGTTTTGGGAATGTAAAAGTTGGTGTATTGTAATATTTTTAGGTCTATTTTGCATTGAGTAGGGAAGTGATGTTATCATCGGGTCTTTTCTGGCGCGGCCTGAAAGCGTGGGCTCGCTCATTCAGCCCACAACTCTCACAGAGAGAAGACGTTTCGTTACCCTGACAAGTACACTTTGCTTTTTTTATATACATATGTCACTATATGACTATTTAAGGAGTGTGAAAATAAAGTATGTAAACAGTTCTTGAGAAACAACAAGAGCAGGTAAAGTTGTATTTTGATTAAAATCATTTTTTTTTCTTATAGTGATTTAATTTAATACATATATTATTATAATGTATTCACTTTTTCTCTTAGAAGTCTAGATTGAGGTAACTTGCTCATGAGCATGAGACGGTTATGCCTCTATATAAGACAGAGTCTAAAATGCACATTTAATTTAGACAGGCTGCTCCTTTGTCGATGAAGTTTTATTTTCTTGATTACATTAATTATTTAATACTTGGTTATTTCTTTTGTATTACTTCTTTAGTATCTCAACTTCAAGTATTATTGTTAGTGAAAAAGTTGTATAAATCCCGCTTCATTGTTAAAGTGATGCACTAACTTAAAGTTGTGGACTTGTTCGTGAGTGGTCCCGCAGGAGAAAAATCTAACTGATGTTAGCTGTATCTTACGAAATCGCAGTGTGCGTTATGTGCGCACCGGTGCTTTAGCGCTACTCGTATTCTGCTGATCTTAAGTTACATGTTGTGGAGAAATTTATGAGGATTTCACTTTGTTCGTGACTAATATCACTTTGTGAAATATTATGTATTTCCATTTTTATTATCGTCGATAAGAGATAATTATGGCTGGTTAATGAGCATCAAGGGCTATAACTTGAAAAAATTTTTGTTCCTTAGGGCACCACGAGTTACTTCAAGTGTATAGAAGATAACTTTTCTGCTTTGTTCTGCTATTAATCAGTCGTGGATTTGTGTTTCATTTTCCTTTTTAATGGTTACTTTTTTTTAATTTGCATGCAGATTCATCTTTTTCTTTCTGCCTCGAGCCTGACATGGAAGCTTACGAAAAGTAGTTTTGTGCTTTATTTTAGAGAATAGACAGTTAATATTTGCTCTCTTAGTGACTTGTCTAGTGTGTGTATTTTCATTCTCTTGTGTGTACAAACTGCTATTTTCCTTTTGTTTAAATACTTATAATCTTTACTTTATATATCCTCTGTTTAGTGTTTGCATCTTTTTGTTATCTATTACGTTTTAAGCAGGGTCTAGGTGACTTGGCATGATATTTACTATTGATGTAAATGGTTTTAATTAATCAGACCTGTGCATTAATCTGTCCTTTGATATTTTCCCCTCCGCACGGAGAGGGCCGGGGTCTGGTTGGGTTTTGTTTGGTTTTGTTTTTTAGTATGTTCTAAAAATGAGTTCATTCGGTTGGGTTTTTATGGGTTTTTTATTAATATGCTCTGAAAGTGGCATTTATTTGGGGTTTTATGTTTTTTTGTGGTATGTTTTGAGAAAGGTTTTATTTTTTTATTCAGGTTATTTTAGTTACTAGTCACTAGTTGTTTTCTTTGTGGACATCAGTAAAACTATGTAGAATAGTTTAGTTTTCTTAATAAATTGTCTCTTTTATTTTTGTATACCCTGCACCTGTGTTGAGTTTAGTGTGTGTTGTCGCCCACGTGGTTTGTCACACAGTGATTGTTGTGTCAGAGTTGTGCTCGTGTGACGTGTTGTATGTAAAGATAGGGGTATAGTAATAAGCCAGCCGCTCATTCGGCCCAAAGCCCCTTTACAAGAATAGATATATAGATTTAGAATTCACATCAGACTTGTAACCGCATTTTGATCTGGTTTTTATACCTTTATGCAAATCTTGGTTTTATGGTACGTTAGAATTTGCATCTTCAATCTAAAGTAAGATGTACTTTATGGACAATTTTTTTTAAACCAAAGGCAATCTAGATCTATTTAGATTATTTCGACTTACAGGTCTTCAAACTAGTACTAGATTATTTTTATCAAAACAGCTCGAAGTACAAGCTCGATCATTCTATGCTCTGTATGAAAATGTAATAATATAAATTATAATGAATATAATAATGTACTCCATGTAGAATTTCAGACAACTTTTTTTTATAAGATTTAATAATCTTTATGGCAGTACATAGAAAACTTCTGATTAATCTAATATCGCGGTATAGGCATTGTAATTTAATAATGATCTACTCTGAAACAGTTATTGTATAAAATGGAATTGAAGTTTATTCTAGGAAAAATATCTCTGGACGTTAATCACACTGTTACACTCAGGCATCAGAACTACATTTCATAACCAAGCTTTGTAAGAATCTGAAAATTTTTGAACATATCAACATTTTGGGCATTACAAAATCTTATAAGTTTTGATGTTCTTGTTCTTGTTCTCGTTTATACAAGTTAAAAAGACTCCTTTCTTTATTGAGTGTAGTGCAGTTAAACATAACATATGATTCACTACAGAAGCATTTGAGTCACAACGTGTTCAGATATTACTCTCTCTCTCTCTCTCTCTCTCTCACCAGCTCTCATTAGGTTAACAGGTACGGTTTTCGTTCTAAGAAATGTAATCTATCTGCATTTATTGGTGCACACACAAAATGTGTCGAGCAAAGTAAGTAGCCTTTGGTTTAGGGTTGCAATCTAAAGATAGTGCACATAATTTGTCACTAACTTCTGGTTGCTTCATTTTTTTTTTTTTGCTGTAAACTGCCATGGCAGTACCGCACAATCTTTGCTTTCGTCCCCTTTCCTTTGGCCTTACCTTAAACTTTTAAGGTTATTCCCAAACGCAGAGGTATTTCACTTTAAAAACATTTTTTTTTTAATTTTGTGTTTAACATTTAAAAAGTA
The DNA here is from genome assembly GCA_019648995.1 of Plakobranchus ocellatus. Taxonomy (NCBI): domain Eukaryota; kingdom Metazoa; phylum Mollusca; class Gastropoda; family Plakobranchidae; genus Plakobranchus; species Plakobranchus ocellatus. The sequence continues at coordinate 608,883 of BLXT01008026.1, forward strand.
AGCCATTTGAACTTTCCGTACACGTCAACCGGGACTTTGAATTTAATCATCATGTTATCATCTTATTTCTTTGAAGACTATTTTGCATTTTTAAAACCTGATAACGCTTGATTTACATCGAATGATGGATCTAACACCTTGAAGAATGTAACAACTTTTATGCAATAAAAATATGGCAAGAACATGCGATAAAAAGTAATAACAGACTCGAAAACAAGTTTATTCAGTAGAGTGTCTAAAGAGTTTCGTCGCTATGGTTAAATATGCTTCTTAAGTTCGCTTATGCCATCTTGTTTTCTTTCGATAATGCCTGGGAAAGCAGTCTAGTAAAAAAATAAGTTATTTAATTTAAAAAAACAATAAAAACAAAATACCTCTGATTTAATAAAGTTTCAATCTCAAAAGTCATTATATTGGCCACAATGGCTTTTTTTTTTTTTTGTTTTTTTCAAGAGACTCTTATTGAAAACTTTCTAATTAGTGCAATCTTTCATCTCTTTTTCAGCATCGGATTCTGATTATTAAATTTTGATACACCGATTAAAAAGTTCGCTTTTTTATTGTTAAGACCTAAATTTAAACTCTAATGTTGATTAAGATCTCGGGTTTCTTTTTTGCATTGTTAGTTTTCCCAGTGGCTTTTATTAATAAACAACTTAAGGTAATTGAAACTTTAAAGACTTACATAGGAAACAAGAAATAATCGACTATAACAACGCACAACATTTACATTGACTCTTTACAAATATGACCAGTTTCAACAAAATAACATAGCTTGGCAATCTGACTAAACAAACTATGCAGTAACATATCGCATTTCGGCACGTGGTATGTGGCCTTGTTGGGCACTGGAAGGCGACTTCCCATAATTTTTGAAACTGCGTGCTTCAGGGAAGCTTGAAAGACTTTCGATTTCATCAACAACTTGGCAACAACAATTTATTTTTTTTTTTTACGATAGGAATAGCTTTTCTGAGTTTCACCCATGTTTGGAGCATTTGAGAATCTTCTTGGTTAATAGAAGGCGACGTAGACGCGTCGATTGGCTTTAGCGTAGACATATCTTTTATTCTTGCAAAGAAAATGAAAATGTTTTTGAAAAATGCGCCTTCTATTGGGCAATTCTCAACTTAAATAATCTGTCATTAGAAAGAAAATTGAAAATGTTTTTAAATCATTAAACATTATTGAAAACTACTGCATAATGATTTTCAATTTATTGAAAGTATTTTGAGACGCAAACATGAAACTCCTAATGCTATATTTCTAAATATGTATTTATAACACATATATATATATATATATATATATATATATAATATATATATATATATATATATATATATATACATATATATTAGTGCAATGCACTATTAGGTCTAACTTGTTTGCCGCAATAGTGATAACTATGACACTTCACTATTGAGGCAATCATAATTTGTTCGCCCTAATGCTCGGCTCTTCTGTACCAATATGGCGTGTTTTTTTTTTTTTTTTTTTT
>BLXT01008026.1:612532-625156 GCA_019648995.1 Plakobranchus ocellatus
ACAGCCGTCAATTTTATTGGGTTTATTGACTGTTATTCTAATTGAGAGATACTAGAGTGTGGCAGACATCAGTTTTATTGAGTTCATTGACTATTATTGTAATTGAGAGATACTAGAGTGTGACAGCCGTCAATTTTATTGGGTTTATTGATTGTTATTGTGATTGAGAGATACTAGAGTGTGACAGTCGTCAATTTTGTTGAGTTTATTGACTGTTATTGCAATTGAGAGATACTAGAGCGTGACAGCCGTCAATTTTATTGGGTTTATTGACTGTTATTCTAATTGAGAGATACTAGAGCGTGACAGCCGTCAATGTTAGAGTTCGCATATTTTAAGATCCCTAAGCTGTTTTACGTCTTTAGAAAACTACATTTTTAACCCCTTTTTAAACCTTATTAAATTAGCAAAACAAAGTAGCCTATCGCAGGTGGGCATTTAATAACAATGAACTTTTTTCCGGAGCTTTGTACGCCGCATGTCAAAGCTAAAATGGAAAAACAACATTCCTTTAAATGTTTGGTGCGGAAATTTTGTTTTCTTGAGAATTTCTTAAAGTGAAATAATAAAAGCAGCTATGCGTTTGGCTAGTGCATCAAAATATGTTTATTGTGAGGCCAGTGCTTTTGTGGGGCATATAAAACTATATATTAAGGGATTGTGTATATTGTGGGGCCACTGATTTTGTGGCGTATATAAACTATATTTTAAGAGATTGTGAATATTGTGGGGCCACTGATTTTGTGGGGTATATAAAACAATGTATATATACAATATATACCCCACAGCAATGTCCCAGATAATCGACCGTTGACAGGTCTGAGAAAGAAAGCCCCATAACAGATGTGAAATCTTTATATATATGTATATATATTTATATATATAATTATATATATATATATATACATTTTTTTTTTTTATTTATTTATTTTTTTAATTCAGAGAAAGTATATAGGCTTACAAGACTTAAAAAAAAAAAACCAAGGCATTTCCCCGTGGTGCCCATTAAAACAATCCATAATAATTAAAGGGGAACAACTACAAACATTATTTCATCGACTGGTCTTGGGTTTCACACTGTGGCAAAGAAATGTTGCTAAAGATAGAACTTGACACAGGTAAACTGGGGACGCTCGCAAGCCATCTCAGGTAAACATGTTTAGGCAATGAGTTAGCCCAATCATGCGGTTCGAAATAAATGTTGTTTTGCAAAGAGTACTGTTTTGAGGATGCAGTCGCAATTCTCAAAGAGCAACAGCAGTTAAATTGAAATGTTATCTTTGCAGGCCTTCAGGTCTTTAGAAGCATTCTTTCTTTCATAAGTAGTGTCATTTCAGTGAAAACTGACAGTGACAGTGACAGCACATCGTCGGCATTAGGCCTAGATCTAGTTGTAAAGCCTCTAGGCCTTACCAAATATTTATGTGTGCGCAACTGTGTGTGTAAAGGGCGTGTTACTCCTGGTTGCTCCATGACACATTCACCGTGTGGATTTTGGTCCCGTTGCCTTTTATAGGCATAGCCTTCTTGTAAATCGATAGGCAGTGCAGGAGAAAATTTGTTGTTTACGAATGTAAAACTCGGCGTGAAAACTGCATTTAAATGTTGCCATGAAAAAAAAAATGCAATCCCACATGGATCTAGATCCAGATCTAATTTAGATCTAGATCTAGATATCTAGATTTAGATTCTAAGTGCTAAATGAAATTAGTGAGAATGTTCACACGCCCAGATCTGGGTCCACATTCTGGTGATGAGATCATGGATTTAATGTAGATCTAGATCTCTAGATTAGATCTAGATGTAGATCCAGAACTAGATCTAGATCTGGATCTTATATTTTGAATTTTTTTTTTAGTAAAATCAAGATCATTTTTATCAATATTTAATTAAGATGCAATGATCAAATAAGTAGATCTGGGCCCTATAGATCTAGATTCTAGACCTCGACGCAGTTGCATCGGTTTTTTAGTTCCAAAAAACGAAGAAAAAAATGTGAATAAGATAATATTAAGATCAATTTAGATCAAAAGACCTTCAAAATTTCATTATGAAGACATCCATTAATCTTCTTGAATCCAGTTCAAGGATATTTTCAAAGTACCCCTAAAATGCAGGGCTGATTACAAATTTTCAAACAGAATTGACTAAGCAATATTTTGTTGTTGTAGGCATATAAATGAATTATAAGTTTTAATAGCATTTCAGTCTAGATCTAAATAAGAGGAGTGATAAGGAGAAAAATCAAAGAAGAGACAACATCTTTTGGGGACCTAGATGTACATACTGAACAATGAGAAATTCAGGCGTACCTTGCAAGATTTCTATGAATGGATAAAATGAAGGGCCAGTGTTAAATTTGTTATAGGCCTATGCCCTGCGTTTATCCTTGGGTGTTTCGAGTTATTCAGTCTGTATGATTAAGTAATGAAAGTTTCAATCTATATTGCAGGAACTGGACTCAATTATCGAATTTGAAACAAATATTTGAGTAGACTAAAACTTGAATCTACAGGCACAGTGCATTAAAAGCAACATAAAGCCAGATCTCTGGAGGAACATGGTAAGCAGGCAAAGCCCAATCAATTCATAGGAAATTGATATTAGGAATAGGAGGTATATGAGCAATTGCCAAAAGATGGACCCCTAAATTGGGTCACGTTTTTTGCTGCAAAAAAAAAAAAAAAAGAATCTCCAATTGCAAAAGGGAAAACCCCAGTTGAGGATCAGTGAGATAATATTCATGCAGAGTTGGATAGTAGGAGTAAATCCATGTAAAAAAATTTGGTCTGTGTCTCTTCACTTGTTGGTGGGAATGAGCTTAATTTGTTGATGAGTGTCCATTTTTTTGGTGATTTTGTCATCGTAGTTATGTTTGAAACTCATTTGGATAATTTGGTTAATTTAGACAACAAGGATGCATTCAAAGCTAACTTTTTAAACTTAGCAGTATTTCGCATGTCATTTCACTCACAAAATCAAAATGTATGCATTGATGAGTTAAATTTTTTCAAATAGGGCTTGTACAAAATCTTTCGCACATAACTATGATGACAGCCCATGTTTTGGCGAACCCTCATGTACACGTTATTTGTTTCCTACTGGTGTCTTTTGCCCAGAATGCATGCCAGCTCATCAAAACTTCTTGTTAGTCAATGCTGACAATGAAGATTGGGAGCAGAGCCTTCATTGTGAAAACTAGGCTTTTGGTTTGCCTGAAAGAAAAAAAAATGGGAAACACATGATGGAAGATTATTTTAACAGAAAAAATAAAAGCAGACCTACCATCTTTCTTATACTCGAGAAAAAATTTTGGTGAACTACCGTAAATTCTGCTACCTGGCCAGCTTTTGTTAATATCCAGTTAATATTATAAATGGTCTCGTTGGATGGGGAAAAGAGAAACCCTCTCTAGTTTTACTTTTTGGGTCAATTTGATATAAAAAATATATATATGCTATTTGCCGATGTAAATGGTATGGAACGTTAGCTGCAATATGCTCATTATCGATAATCTATTGACGTTTCATTTAATTGCATTCAACCTGCTGTGCAAGTGAACCGAGTAAACCTTCCTCGACCAAGATGTCACTGGGCGTCATATTGTCACATTTGTGAGCCCAACTCCAATGTCATTAATTCTTATTGTCATTCGTTGAGATGTTAATGTAGCACTGACTTGCAAACAATAAAGTAATATGTAACTTGGAGGAATGGCCCTGCCTCATATCTAGAGTATGAGCTTTATGCTTGCAACAATCTGATAGTAAGGATGCAGAAATCACTGATCTGTATCTAGTGATGCCTTTCTTGTTTCAGTTGAGCCCCGCCAGCAGCGCCTTGATTTCACTGAGAGCTCTAGATTCTGAAATCACCTTTTTGTGGACTGGCTTTAAACTAAAATCCAAATCCTGCCCATAAAGTTCGTGGAGTTATTGCGATAATGTGCGATGGATTGATCCAGTAGATATGAAACCTATGACTTTATGAACATATGCAATCTAAACTTTGCTTCTGAAGTGGATTAACCAAAAAAAAAAAAAAAACAAAATTTGGCCTCCTGTCAGTTTGCAACCGTTTTTATGTTTTTTTTCTTCTTTCTCTTTGGATGCTGTTAGTTGGTTCCAGATAATCAGGCATGAGGCCTAAAAATCTCTGTACAACTTTTAGACATAATTATTTATGGGTGATTTCCCTGGGAAAATCCCATGAAAAAGAGAAACACTTATTTCTCTGTATTGTTGAAGTATATTGTGTAGGAAATTTGAAATCACAGACAGATGATCCGTCTCTCTGAAACATTGAAATGATGAACCAATTGATCACATATATCATTTAATCTGCATGAAGTGCATGCTAGATATCGTGGATTAGATCTAGGCCTCCTGTTACATTCAGCATCTGGCATGGGCTTCGATGTGCACTTATATTTCGTTTTAAAAGGTCTTGACTTGTAAGGAAAACGTTTCTAACCTCCAATTACATTAAGGCTAGATATAGACTATAGTTTATGTTACTTGTTATTTGTGTAACTGTGTCACTAGATCTAATCCAATTCTGTTCAAGCCCAAATATATTGGGTCGAAATTTAAGGTGGTCTGAGTTGTTGTTCTTGGATCGATATTTACCATCTGTAATGTTTTTTCATCATGGTCAAATTTAATCTACATAGAGATGCATATTTTAGACCTGGATTTATTTTATCTGTTGTGACCTAGCCAGATAAGATGGTTTGTAATACTTTGTTAGGACTAGACATATAAGCCTTTGATACTCTAGATCTAGATCTAGTTATATCCAAATTCAATTAACCCTGGTTAGATCTGGTCTCAAGACTTCAATAAATACTAGATTAGATAAAGATGAAATTGACTAAATATATTTGATCAGATGTAGGTATTACACTAGAGTAAACCTAGGAGTGACTCTAAAATATATAGTTTGCTTTGTTTTTGGAAGATATAAAAATATATAGTTCTTAGAAAGCTCTCTTTCACTTTCATGCCAATGCAACATTTTGTTCATTTGTTGTTGGCCAATTCAATAAAATTTGACTCTCTTGCACCCATGCTAATGTAGCTTACTGCTTTACATTATTAATTATCTAAAAAAAAGGTAATATACCAATAGTAAAAGAACATTGCTTTGTGATGACATCTTGAAGGGGAGAGAGGTTCATGCCTCTTCTCATTTAAATAAATGTTTTATCATAGTCATTGTGTTTTAAACATCTTTCAGCCTAGGAGGGAGATATTTAGTAATATTGTTGTAAGAAGATATCAAATCATTAACATACTCTAAAATTTTATTTGTATGAAAGTGAATATAGTTTCTCCACCTGAAAAAGAATAACAGTTGTATAAGCACAGAAGAAAACTTTGCAACTTTTGGGATTCATGAATTTATTATCAACCTGTTTTCTTTGAATGAATGTGTTTCACGAAAATGTTCAATGTTTGCATTTGAAAATTGGTGAAATTGGATAAATTTGCTTTTTCCTACCCCTCTGTCACTGGTTTGAGCCCTGTCACTGGTAACCTGGCTTGACGGAGGGCCAGAAAACCTGAGATCACCTTGTTGTGTACAGACTTTAAACAAAACCAATCAACAATCCTTTCCCCACCCACTCGATAATCAAAAAAGGCAATAAACTTTGAAAAAATACAAAATATTGCCCCTACTGCACAAGTTCTACAATCGAAAGAAAAAGGAAAAATAAGGCTCCAACTTAATTCAGTTAAAAGAGATTTCAAGTGGGTGAGCCTTTCAATTACTTCAAGATGAACACTTAAATCAATCCTAGTAATTACGTCTTGTTTCTTACCTGACTCTTTGGTACAGTATTCACCGCTTTTATCAAAACCTATTCCTATATTTGCCCACCAACATCGCTCAGTTTAGTCTTGTGACTGGCTGATTTGCTGATGATTGGGGGTGGTGGTAATAATGACACATAGGTTGGTATAGACCCCTTACTCAATCCTAAATAGACTGCCAATAAATTAAGGAGAATTGGGAAAATATAGAACTAACAAATGAAACACTATGATTGCATCATTGATTGACAGTTGTTTTATTTTTTAATTTGACCATTTCTCTACTTCAAACCTCTAAGTTCTGGAAGTCGCCATATTTCTTTTGGAAGTTAGTTGCTTAAAATGTTAAATGACGTACATTTTTATGTTATTCTGTGAACATTGCTCTTTATGCATTTTATGAACTTGTATCTTTGTCAAGCTCACCCACATAATACGTGGTTGAACTTTATCTTTTTCAGACTCATAACCAAAGTAAAGACCCAGTTGGCGAAGCTTTTGAGCTTTTTGACAGTGATGCAGATGGCTATCTCCTGGTCAGTGAGGTGGCTTCAGCTATCAGGGCACTAGGACATGTAATGACTGACACAGACATAAAAAATATGCTGAGGCAAATTGGTGTAGAAGGTAAACAAGAAATCTATCCGTTTAAAAAGGTACTTTATATATCCTTTGATGTCTTTAGTCAGTCATTCAATTTTGTGTGATACATTCCAATCAATACCATGGAAGCGTTTTCAGGCTTGCTCCCCTCCTCCTCTATTTGTTCCTACCAGTCTCTCTCTTCCTCTCGGTCTTTCTCTTTCTCTCTGTCTCTCTTTCTTGTCTTTTTTGCTCTTTCTCTTTCTTGCCATTATGTTTTTAAGTTTGTGACTTGTTTCTTTTGCTGCTGCTGCAAACCAAAGAATTTTTTATTTTTTTTTATTAATGATTTAATCACAAGGACTTTATCTATGAGTGTGCTTATAGGGAAGATCAACTTTGAAAATGAATATGACTTATAAAAATCATGCTGCAATCATTAGCACAGTTAATGATTTTGAGTCTTCATACACTTTGGATGAAAAAAAAAAAGATTTTATAATTGAGACATTTTCTTTATGGCAGTCCAAAGCTGGCAATTGTTACTCATTTTAGTAATCTATATAAGAATAACACTCTGATAACTGAAGGGCCAACTGAGAAGAGACAAATCCAAATGAAATCTTGCCTTTAAATGAAAATTAATTTGACCTTTGTCATGGTGTTAAAAAGAAATGTCTTGCTTTGTAAAAGTCAATGAATATTACTACATTTTTTGTAAGTCTTCTTCAGCTACATTTTGTCCTAATGAGCCCACTGGCATAATCCTTTCTTATTGGTTATACATCAGTAACAGCAGTTAAGTTAACCTTTATTCAGATAATTATTTTCCCACAATGGAAGGTACCTAGGTCATTACTATTGAAATGAGGGCCCAAAACTGTTGAAGTTAGATCGTAAAGTTTGCACCTGTGATAAGTTGATAATATATCAAATCTTGATTTCAAAGCTTTGTTTAAAGCCTCTCTGAAATTCCTATACTAAAATATTCTTTGTGGGAATATTTTACAGGTCGAGGAGGAAAGGTTGATCTGAACAACTTCCGGCAAATGCATTCTACATTACCAGCTCAGAACTACACACGACAGCTGGAGGAGGCACTGCGCACTGTTGATAAAGAGGGAGGGGGCTTTGTACAGGTAGATAATCCAAGCCTTGCCTTCAAGTTTCCTGGGTGTTTTGACATCTTGTTTTGAAATTCTCAAAAACTCGGGATACTCTTGTAGCTGCTGGGTATCTTTTCTGCCTCAGAACTTTGGGAGACTATATGATATTAGTATCCCTTTGCCTTTCATTTCTGGGTTACTTGGAATAAATTCTGTAGCATTAGTTTATAAGGTCACACTCACAAAACAGGGAAGCTCAATGCCACTTAACACAACAAAAGCAACTCCTGAAGAGGCAAAGATATACATCAAGGCAACAGTCAGGACCAGGTGGACAAAACAACATCCATCCCTCAGTGCACATGACCAATATCACACTTTGAGTAGAGAGGAGCAAATCAATTATCTTCCAGCTCAGAACAGGGGATAAGAGGCTCCGAAAAACATGCATACCAAGCTCAAGATTAGAGAGAAGCCCATCTGCCAGTGTGAACAAGGGCCCCAGTCAGCTGAACACATCATACAGACTTGCTAAAGCTTAGCCACCCTCTGGCACTTTCTCACCCAAGCCCACCACCCTCACAGAAAAGCTTTATGGCACTACGAGAGACTTAACCCATGCTGCTGAGTTTGCTAAGGCAATTGGACTGCAAATGTGATGCGCAAACATTGCAAGAACATGAAGAAGAAGAAAAAGAAGTTTTAAGCTCAAAGTTTCCTTCAAAATGCTTGAGTCAAACAAATTTAAGAAATCAAAAGAAAAAATTTGAAGACTAATGATGTATTTAATTCTCTTGTTTTTTACTTTGTCTTTGTTTTAATGTGTGCGTTCGTGTCATATTTAAGATGATCCCTAGTTTTTCTACTTTTTTTCCCCATTTTTGAAGCACCAGATCTCAAGCTTTCGCTAATTTTGACTATCATATAATACTTCTTATCCTCTAACTCTTTGGTTTTATCAAGGAATTTGTGTATATATTTTTTTTTTCCCTACTCATGTGAACAATCTTTTATGATTATTTATCTTCTGCATCCTCATGCTGTTTCTTTAGTGTTATCAAAGAATTTGCATATTTCTGATTTTTTTTCCCTACATGTTAACAAACTTTTATGATAATTCACTCTCATCATCGTCATGCCACCTATTTTTCCTACATAATAATCTTAGTTTTATACATGTCCATGTTGTAATGTTTAAAAAAGAAGTGTCTCTCAGTTATTGCATTTTGTATTTTCAATTTGTAACTTTTTTTTTGTGCTAGGCATCAGAGCTTAAGCACCTACTGACTAACATGGGAGATCGATTGTCTGATGATGACTTCAATGTTTTGTTGGAGGAACTTGATGTTGATAGCAGTGGGAGAATACAATTCAAAGGTTGGTAAAAGCTCACACTGAAACCCATTAAACACAACTAAAACAAGAATTAAAATGAAACCACACCAGCAATAATAACAACCATCTACAATAACAGAGAGAAAACCAACCCTAATTTCAAATTCACCAACTAAATAACAGACCTGCCAGTCGTCCCATAATTGCAAAATCATCCCCGAAAATAAGTGCCTATCCCACTGTCCCACATTTTATTGAAATGTCTTGAAATTCCCCTTTGTTTTGGGACAAAAATTTCTTCCAAATTTTGTTTTCTTTGTCTGTACTGCTCCTCTGGAAAAGAAGGCACAGTTTTTATTTCCTTTTCCATTTTTCTGGTGTTCAATAATATATTGATGTATTGAATGATTTCACATTTTCACGTTTTGCTTTGTTTTAAGAAATGTCTCATTTGATTTCCATATTTTTTAAAAGATTGTATTCATTTATCCATTTATTTATCTTAATGTTATTATGAAAGACATGTTCCCTCTTTTCTGATGGTAGTGATTCAGTATTTGTTCTCAAAATCATTTGTTTGTTTATTAAAGTAGGCTAAAGTTGAGCAAATAAATGATTTCTTAGTAGTTTCTATGAATAAAAAAATACTACAATTCTTAGCAAATCTCAATGTTTACACACTTTTCACTCAAAGCTGTAGTTTGTTTATTTCTTTCTTTTTCTTTCAACTTTTTATACAAATTTTTTGCCTATCTTGTACATCGTGGAAGTTTATTTGCATGAATCACAAATTTCCCCCAGACTTTAGAGAAAAGCAAACACAAAAACTGTAAGAGAAATGAAAGTCTTTCATTTCTTTTTACTCCTTTAATTTAGTGTTTGCTTTTTTCCTCTGATCCGAAAAAAGAAATATGGTTTTATTTTTGAAAAGTCTGATCCATAAAAATATCAAGAAAATCTGATAAAATAGTTTGAGTATTTATTTATTATAATGTTATTAAATTATTTTATTCTAATTAATATTTAATTTTTTTCTGTTCTCTGCAGAATTTGTCCGCCTCCTGGCAGCTAGTAGATGATTCTGAATTCTATGATTTTGCTTTCTGCAATGAGCACAACATTCCACATCTGATATAATTATCTATTTTATTGTATGGATTCTTTTTTATATATATTATGTTAAATTTATATGATGGCGTCTATAATTCCAAAGATAACTTACAAATACCCAAAACTTAAATAAATGTAACAGTAATTATTTAATAGTTCTTTCCTGCCTTTATTTGCAATTTCCAAAAACTGAAAAACCATATGTGCGTCAAATATGTCCTACTTTTTTTTTTAATCTACTCTGTTGAAACTTTACAATGGTAGCTTTTTATTCAAATTTTCATGTTATTTGTATGCCCTAGGCTAATTCGTCAACAAAATCATTTGAGTCTATCATATCGTTCAGATAGGTATTGTGAATGGCATGCATGTAAAATTTTTTAATGATTTAAAATTAGTCTGTTGTCAAACCAAAACTTATATGTTTTTGTTGGCCCTACTAATCTTCAAATAAGATTGTTCATTTATATAGGCTTTTAAATGTTCATAAAAATTACTATGTTTCTCTGAAAAGCATATTTTTTCTTAAAGAATCCTAGGGGTGAATCATCTAGAAATTGTAACCATAATTTATCTAATATGTATTTAAGGTTATCTGCACAGTAAGCCCAGACCACAGTGCTAGATCGAAGGATCTACAAGAGATACATTGTGAATGACAGGATTTAGAATAAAGAGATTAAGAAGACGTTCAGACACTTAGACCTAGCAACAGACAGGACAAAATAAGACAGAAGACCAGAGAAAATTACACCATGTCATATATTCCTATCGTTCACACTGTATCTCTTGTTTGTAAATCCTTAAATCTACCACTGTGGTCTGGATTTACTTTCTTTCTCATATAGATATCTCTATATCTGCTTGGTTATCATGCATCTCTGCGGAGATCCACAGTTAGTTGTAGCTGTTGTGGCACGTTCAGTAATGTAATAATAGTCCGGGAGATTCCCTCTCCAATACAAATATATACTCTAATCGGATGGAGTGGCTAGGCGAATGGCCTGAATCAGATGCTTCTATTTTTGTGGAAGCGGGTGGTTCAGTGGCTTGTTTGCTTGGTTCCTCTGACTGTCAAGGTGGTGGGTGCCAATAAGGGTTCGTGTTTGGTACTACTCAGACATGTAATATTCTGTCGTCTTCTGTCTTATCTTGTCTTGTCTGTTGCTAGGTCTAAGTGCATGAACATCTCTTAATCTTTTTATCTTTATATAGTAATACTATTTATTATCTGTTTGATGGTACTCTACTTTTATATCTGGCCAATTACAAGCTTATATGCCTGGCCAGTCATTCCAAAGCAGTCTTGAAATAAGATTCACGAACCTTCCTTTATTTTGTTTCACTGTATATTTTTGACTTTTTTGCTTTCCAGGCACAAAGAAATTATTCTGTAGGCCAGTTTATCATTTTAATTTTAGCTACTGGCTTATCAAAAGTATAATGTTTGAATATGTAATAGTTTCTACATTCTAATTATTTACACAAGTAAATATTTTAAAGGACTGTTCACTTCCATAATAAAGATGATCATTATTGTTATGATAAGAATTTTAAATGACACCCAGCCTTATTTTATTGATATTTACAATGCCTGAAAATTGAAAGAAAATTGCTTTGATTTGATTAAAGCATGGTGACACCTAAACATTTTTGTTTGGTTTCATTCATAAAAAATAGAATGGAGCAGTCATGAGTTCACTTTTGTATTGTAGTGTTACGCAGTATAATTTTATTGTGTTTGTCAATGTTTTCAAACGAGATTATGATCCAAAGTGCATTGTATCTCGCACACTCAATGAGAGAAAATAGTCTTACTTAAATCTTAACTTGTAAAAGTGTCAGTGAGTGAGTTTTAAATCTAACAGTTTTTTTTTAAAAAGGAGCAAACTAAATCCATTTAATAATGAATAATTTTGAAGCTTTAGCTGAAATGGTTCAATCTTAAACAAATTTGACTCTCATCCCTGCCCTCTCTAACAATAACATATTGTAACATTGTACTTTATGATTAAATTAAATAAGGTAAAAAATTTGATAATATTTCAAATGAAATTAAGTTTTTTGAGAAATTTGACCTGCGGCTCATAATGGAAAATTACAGTGTTATGCATTGGCAACAGTTGTATATATAAATTATATGTCCATGTGCCATACCCAAGCTTTGCAAAAATCAGCCAAAGAAAGAAAATACATGTAATGGAGTATATGTATAGTGAAGCTCGCTCTTTCCACAATGTCCTTGTATGATTATTGTCAGTGTTTGTATAAAAATCTCGTCACCCTCAAGAATCTTTTCAGAGTGTGGCTGTAAGTATAACTTATCACTATAAACATTTTGTTGTTGATTTTTACTAAATCTCGATAAATCTAAGGCCATGTCTAGCTAAATCAACAGATCATTCATTAGCAGTGAATTTTATTTTCTTAATCAAAATGAGTTTCGACCAAAACATTTTTTTTCCAATGTCATTTAGAAAACAAAAAAGTCAGTAAACTTTCTCATAATATGACATTTCTTTCCACATTGAAAAGGCCTAGTCAAGGCGTCCTCAGTCACATGATTCTCATTTTTTGAACCACCAAATGATTTTTTTCTTTTATGATGCAGCGGGGAAACAATTTTGTAGAAAAGTTTTGTCAACTTCGTTCTGTTCTGGTTTTTTTTTTTTTTT
>BLXT01008026.1:738135-749270 GCA_019648995.1 Plakobranchus ocellatus
AGGTAGCTCTGGTGCATTTACTTTATGTTTAAGATCAGACCAATAAAGTGAAAGATACAGATTGAAAGACATATACATACAAGAGAGAGAGAGATAGATAGATAGATAGATAGATAGATAGATAGATAGATAGATAGAGAGAGAGAGAGAGAGAGAGAGAGAGAAAGAGAGAGAGAGAGAGAGAGAAAATCGGTGACAGTCTTGAACTTAAGGGCTGAAAGTTCAAAAGCCGCCATTTTTTCTTTTGATTTTCTCTAAACGTAGAAACGCGAAAATGAAGTTTAATAATTTTTGAAAAGCTGTTTATCGCGAACCGGGTGTTTGATTAAAAAGTCCTGAATTTTTAAAAAATTAACACTATGAATACAATAAAAAAATATATAAAAAAAACCAAACAATTACACTGAAGGTCACATGTCTACTCTTATATTTGTTCTAGGTGTTGAAACTAAATAACGCTTATATTATTTATGACGGAGAGAAGAAGATTTTAGTCACTCGATTTCGTTTTTTTAAACTTCTCATTTACTTTTGCTTTATTTGAGCTTGGAATTCAAATGTTCACATCTTAGACTTCTATCTTTTAAATTTTATTTTATATAGCGTTTCCCGTTATCTTCAAGTTTTGCTCTGTATGTGTGTGTGTGTGTGTGTGTGTGGTCAAATGATAAATATTGAAATTAGGATGGAGGCAATTTTAATAATGTGTGCAACACAACAAAAGTGTTTACACAACGCATGACACTACAGATGGAACTAAGCTGTTGATTAATGGAGTAAAAAGTTTCAGATCTTCATATATGGAAGCGGTGAACTATCGTTTCTTTAGATGACCTGTCTGTAGCAGATATTGGTGATCATGTTCCTCCACTTGAATCGATTCTCGGTTAGCCGTATGAGGCTGTTATCTCTACTGCGTTTCCCTTCAATCTTTTTTAGTGATTATCAAATGTTCTTAACCCTTGTTCCTAGAAATTGCATTCGCTTCCGTCTTATTGATTTAATTAACGGAATTTAACCAACTGTCGCTCAAGTTTAGGTTCTTTCGTTTGGTATGTAAAACCCAAAATTTGTTTTCCCTTAAAAACTGGAAATGATTACATATTTGAAAAGATCTTATTCTCATAATTATTTTGGTACAAAAAAGTATATTTCGATCATAATTTCAAAGAACTTACAGTAAGTCTAAAAATATACTACTTATATTGATAACCATAAAAAAAAAATGCTAATGAAACGTTTTCAAGCAGCCCAGGGAAAAAAAAAACAACTAATAAGCACACAGCTTAAAGTGTCGCTGGGCAGACAGACAATTTTACGTAGACTGGGTCTAATTTTTTCTCAGGCCCATAAACTAGAAGATTTTTTGATGAAGCTCACCAATAATGGATTTTCCGTGCATTTTCGCACATTTTGCGCTTTGTGACGAATTTGTGACATTTTGCAAAAGTTTAGACATGAGTAACTTTTTAAATTATAAACCAATTTTGATGGTCTAGGCATCAAATTCATCACAGAAACAAATTCTTGTAAGTTATTCTGTTAGATTTGTAACTTACATAAAAAAAAAGTGCAAAATATTCTGTAAGAACAGGTAAATTTTCATTCCAAAGTTTTGGGTACGCAAAAATATCAGTGTTCACTTACAGCATGTCTAGTTTTCAAAAGTTTTATATTAGAAATGGTTCACCAAGCAAACATTTAAACTGTAACAGATACATACAGCATTACACTGTGTTAAAAAGAAATGAACTAATTTTATAGAGCAGTCGATTTTATTGAAACCAATTTTATGGTTCTATGTAGAGTAAAAAGCAAACATGTTCCATGAACATGGACTTTACAATACAGCATACATTTTGTGAGAATAATGATTCAGAACATAATATAATACAAAATACTGTTCATCAATTCACCAGCAATAGCGTTGTAACTATGTACTCATAATTCTTGTGAAGGTCATCTTTACATATACTCATTCTTTTCTCTCTTAGTTTTGAAGCATTCTACGCTTTACTAGAAGCAAAGCTTCCTTCTCACTGTTTCTCTCTTCTTTTGGTAATTCTCGATCTCGTTTACATGTTGTAAGAAGTTGTTGAATCCTCTGACCACTGCGAAAAATTTGCATGCAGCTCTTTTCCATACTTATGAAATTCAGGGTAAAGCACTGAAGAATTAATGTCTTCAGTAAGGCTAGTTATTTTTAAATAAAGCAGTGCTAAAACTTAATTGCAACTATGAAGTGTTTGATCTTGAATATCTGCTGCTAAGCTTTAAAATTTTCGGTTAACGTTTTCTGATAACACACCATATGTCAAGAAACTTTTAATGTCTTTGTAGTGCTAAATTATTGCGGCAGAGGCCTCAAAAGGAAAAAGAAAAGAATAATTGAAACTGTTTGATTTGAACCATGGTATAACATTTCAGTATTGATGCATTAGACTTTTTTCGCCCATGATATTGTTACCATTCTTCTAATAAACCTCTTTTGCATAAATATGGCAATTAAAGCCTAGTTTTGTTTTAAATTGAGAAAGTCCACTGAAATGATTGAACATCAATTAAA
Source organism: Plakobranchus ocellatus (assembly GCA_019648995.1). Taxonomy (NCBI): domain Eukaryota; kingdom Metazoa; phylum Mollusca; class Gastropoda; family Plakobranchidae; genus Plakobranchus; species Plakobranchus ocellatus. The sequence goes on from BLXT01008026.1 coordinate 740,702, forward strand.
AAAAACAAGAGAGAGAGTGTGAGAGAGAGAGAGAGAAAGAGAGAGAAAGAGAGAAGTAAGAGATAGAAAAAGAGAGAGGAAGAGAAAGAGAAAAACAACATTGGTAAAAATGTTTCCTGGAATAAAGCAATACTAGTTAAGAGAGAGTTCTATAATAATATTGATTTTTGTCGATAGAGTTCTTCACAAAAACAATTTAATGTTGGTATAGATCCTGTTCATGATCACAATGGTATTCGTGTGGACCAGTTGTCGTTATTGAAGCTGATAACATAAAAAGGTTTCCGGTTACCTTTTTTTTTTTTTTTATAGAAATCTAGAAATTCCATGAAATCTTCTGATAATTGCACAGTGTCTAAGACATTTTAGTATATCAGTTTTCAATTAAATAATATTTTAACTGATAATTAAGGCAGTGATTTTGCAAATGATTATTAGAGTATTATATCTAGCTAACCTATCGTTATTTCGACGCCAATAATAGGCCTCATCTACAGGGTACTTATTTTATGCATCTAGAGACAGTCTAAACCGGAAAGGAGTATACAATCACTGAAAGTATAAATCTACTTGTAAAATGATGTGTTGGTCTAGTTCAGCCTAGGTATGGGGTGAAACTGCCTCCGACAGACAATCGGCGTTTACATCGGTAACGCCATCAATAGGAGCTGGTGCCCGTGAAAGCAAACTGTCTCTCCATGAACCCAAAAGAGGTAGAGCTAGTTTGGCTCTTGCTCTATAACGCTTAGTGTTGAATGTTTGTCATCTTCAAGTTAGTTTATGTAGGGCTTTATCAACCATTTTTTTTTTCTTGTTTTCTCTCTTTATTTTTTATTTTTTGTAATTTTTGTGTGAAATTTAATAATTTGCTTAATTTTAAACATGGAAGTTTTATTTTAAGAGGTGCGCTAATTTGTATCGAAATATTCATTATATTGCCATTGCCTCTTAAGTAGATTTAGTATCTACACAACTAGATAAGTTTAAATTAAAGATCTACCGTAAGGTGTACTACATAGTAAAAAAATCCGATCTTTCTAAATCCAGTCTCGTTATAGAATGTACAAACTTCGAGTGCACAAAACAATCAGGAGATTCTGTTAAATAACAGGTCATTTGCAGGATAAACCTGCAGGTTTCAAATTATAATCTTCTACAGTATTTTGGAAATCTTACCTTAAACTGGATTCCACATAAAAAAGATATCCCGATTAGACAGTTCTTTTTTAAAAGTTTTTTTTTGTGTCTTCATTTTTAAAAACTTATCTTAAACATTGTATAAATAAGACGAGATTTATGTCGTATAGATGTCCAGATTCTCAGCATCTCTTGAGGCCTTGAAGTGCAAACAAGTTTGTACAGATTGCCAATAAACACCAACTTTATTTTTCATTGTTTATTATTATTATTTTTATTACTATTATTATTATTATTATTATTATTATTATTATTATTATTATTATTATTATTGTTATTATTATTATTTTTATCATTATTGTTATTATTATTATTATTATTATTATTATTATTATTATTATTATTATTATTATTATTGTTGTTGTTGTTGTTGTTGTTGTTGTTGTTGTTGTTGTTGTTGTTGTTGTTGTTGTTGCTAATGTTTTGTTTGTTTGTTTGCTTGTTTGTTGGTTTTTTTTTTTGTTGTTGCATATTCAGCAGCGCATTCATGTACATAAATATGAAATGAAATATATATATATATATATATATATATATATATATATATATATATATATATATATATATATAATGAAAATATTAAAAATGTATAATAATAATAATAATAATAATAATAATAATAATAATAATAATTATTATAGAAATTTCAATGTTGCAATTTTATTTAAGGAGATTTTGGTTTAATTGCCGCTATCTTATTTCTACAATGCTCTTTAATGTTGTTTTTATTATCGCGTATGGGGTCAATGTTGGTATTTACATTAAAAAAAATTTGATCTGACATACGTAGGCCTATTTTCTTCTGTTTAACTCTCTTGCGTAGCTTATAAACAATAAAAATTATTATATCGAGATATTGATTTGATCATAAATCTACATTAAATATTGTATTTCTTAATCTATACGCACATTTCTTGATATCATTCCTCAGTAGGCCTAGTTTAGTAGAACTACAGATACAATACAAGAAATTCCGTATTTCTCTTAATATATATATTTTTTTAAATGATAGGTTTTATTCATGAAATGGACAGAATAAAACTTAACATCCTAGGGCTTGCTGAAGTAAGATGGAAGGGGGCAGGCTCAATGAAACTAGGTACCAAAACCCTAATTTACCCAAAAAGGACATTCACATGAAAGAGGGGTTGGTATCTTGTTTGATGTAACAACAGCGAAAAGTCTGGGAGTTGGTGTCCAATTTTTTACAGAGTAATGTAGCTAAATTCGTAGCCAAATCATTAAATCTAGGAATTATTCAAATGTGTGCATCAACACCTGACAGCGAAGACATAGAAGTAGAAATGTTTTTTGAAGAAATAGAAAAAGCAAAAGGCTATCTAAAATCTCAGAACATCATCATAATAATGGGAGATTTCAATGCAAAAGTTGGGGATGAAAGGGTAGAAGATGTTGTTGGGCCCAGCGGCATAGGGATTGTAAATGAGCGTTGAGGTAGGCTAATTGAATGGTGCCGAACCAAGGATTTTACTATCACCAATACTTGGTATCAAAGCCATTCTAGTCTGCAGTGAATTTGGAAGAGCAGCGGTGAAAGAAGTAGAAACAAAATAAATAATATTCTCATGCAGAAACGATTCCCAAACGCCGTCAAAACATCGAAGTCACTGCCGGGAGCGGACTGTGGATTCAGATCATATTCAAGTCATGTGTAAATTTCAGATAAAACGTAAGAAATTAAGAAAGCCAAGACTAATCCTAAATTCAAAATGGACTTATTAAAATCTGATGAAAAACTAAGGGATAAAATTGATATATTGGTTCATAACAAATTTGTTATGCAAAGCTATAGCAATTTTGTCTCTATGCTCATTTGTCTCACATTTCATATGAGACTCTAATAAGCATCTCAGTATAACTTTCAAGAAGAGATAGAGGCAGCAATAAAGAAAATGAAAAATGGAAAAGCCACAGGACCAGATAACATACCAGTAGAAATAATTAAAGCATTAAATATTATAGGAATAGATCTGACAACAAAACTTCTTAATGCAATATAAAATAGCGGTACAATTCCAGAAGATCTTTATAAATTTGTTTTATAGTACTGCCTAAAACACCAGGAGCAAGAGATTGTGAACTTCATAGAATAATCAGTTTAAAGAGCCATTTTACAAAAAATCCTATTAGGTGTTTTGATGCCTAAAATGCGCAAGAGTCTAAGACCAGAAATATCTCCAAAACAGTTTGGCTTTATGCTGATAAAGGGACTAGGAACGCAATATTCACTTTGTAAGTGCTTAAGGAAACGAATATAGAAATGCAAAAAGATCTCCACCTCTGTTACCTTAATTATTGTAAGGCTTTTGACAAAGTAAAATATGTAGAGCTGTTTCGTATGCTGGAAAAAATTAGATATCGATCGGAAAGACTTGAGAGTAATTAGGAATTTATACTGAGATCAAACTGCATCTGTAAGAACTGAAGGAGAACACAGTGATTTTCAATTCAGCAGAAGAGATTTGAGGCAAGGATGTGTAATGTCTGTTGATCTTTTTAACCTATGCAGTGAAATAATCATAAGGAATTTTTACGAAATTTCAAGTTTAAAAATAAATGGAGAGAACCTTAATAATATTATCAGGTATTCAGATGATCGTTTTAATAGTAGAATCTGGCGAACAACTTCAAAAACTTCTAGATTCTGTAGTTTTAGAGAGTGAAAGAATGGGCCTGTCTTTGAATGTAAAGAAAACGGAATGTATGGTCGTCTCAAAGAAATCCTCTAACCCCAAGTGCAATCTCGTTAGCAAAGGCGAACAAATCAAACCAGTCACATAATTCAAATATCTAGGTTACCTGATAACATCAGATGGCAAATGCACAAATGAAGGTAAACGCAGTAGAGGTTAACAGAGGAGAAATGTTATTGAAAATCTTAGGTGATGGGCAATAGGACAGGATAGCAACAACTTTATGAAGTTAGCTGAGAATAGGTTTGAGTAAAGGAACACATCTGTTCCAGACAAGGTACCTGAAGAAAAGAAGCAGGTTTAGTTATTTAATAACAATTATGTATTGGCATTTTCTTTACAAAAAAACAGAAGAAAAAATTCCGAAATACACACACGCATACACACACACGCATATATATATATATATATATATATATATATATTAGATGTTCGCTCCAGAATTTTATTAAATATAATAATATCCTCAACGTATGATGTCACAAAGAATAGTTGATTAAAAGTTTTGTACATAGTCTTCGAAATGTAAAGGATGCTGCAGACAAACCGAAAGGTATGCATTTTAATTACATTAGGTCCATTGAAGTTTGAAACATTTTTTTATTCTTCAATAAATGGAATTTGAATATATGCTTTTGTGAAGCCCAATTCAGAACAGAACTTGGCTTGGCTCTTCTAATCATGATCATAATCTCATCCAGTCTTGTTATCGAAGATACCAACAGAGCTACATTATTTGAACTCAATACATAGTCTATTTGTTCTACCTGGTTAGTGTTATGGGTGAGTTGTGTGGGCTTGGTGGAGAACTGATTCTATCCTCTTCAACGATAACTCTTAATTCTTTATCAATTGTTTCTTTTGCCCTGAAAGCTGCAAAGTATTGCCTTATTCTAAAGGATTTATTGTATTATAGACGGATTTTATGTTGTAAAATAATTTTTTTTCTAGGTACATCGGTCAAGGTTGAAGAATGTTTTCTTTTTTTTTTCCAGAATATTAATAACACCGATTTCCTGGGCTGGGTTGAGACTGTCGTTAAGATTGACATCGTTAAAAGACTGCGTTCTTTATGTTAGTAGCATTCTGTTTTTGGTGCTTCTGCATCATCTTCTTTGGTTATGTTTATATACCCAAAGTGGACACTCTTATTGTGCAGGAGGAGTCTCCATTTAACCATTTTAAACCATTTTACAGGGAAACCTCTAATCTGTTTTCCTATTTGCAATTCACAGTTATTTTCGTTCTCTTTTGTTGAAAGGTCGTTGATAAGCCATGTGTAACGGGTTGCCCTGTTTGGATAGTAAAGCTGGAACCTTGTAGATTGTTGAACAATGTCTAGGATGGGAATGAAAATCTGTATAATTATTTTGGTTATCTGAGCTCTGCTGTGCTTTCTTAGCCATTATATGATTCGTTTTTCTGAGAATCTTTTTTTTTTTTAATTTGGCCGCGTATATGAGAGCTTGTATGCAGTTCGGAGCAATACTTTTATTGCCTAAGCATGGCTCTACAAAAATACCTATCGGACCTGGACAATCTAGTTGGAAAATGATGGTGGTGAAATTTAGCCCAGATTTTTACGAATTGAGCATTCAATTTATGAATTAACCGTACCAGATAGATGACTACTTGAAGAAGAAATAAGTAGGAACGTATAAGGAAATAGAAGCTTAAACTGTTTACAAAATTAAAGCTTTTAGCCGCGCATTGGATGAAAATTGTATTCTCTAGATATAATGTTTCTCGCTGCGTGCCTGTGTTCAGTGTAATATTTGGATCATGCAGTTGATAGATCTAGACATACTGAACTTTGACACCCCAAAGGCTATAAATTTCTCTTTTTGAGCGATTACTCGAATCGACATTCTAAGTTTATTATTGTTTCTAACTTAAAGAAATGCCGTCAATGTAAACATGACAAACAAATTGTAGATTCACTATACATAGTCTGACTCTTTACTTTAATGCTCCTCCAATATATGATGATAATGGGAATTCTTAGTGTTGAGAAAGAAGCCTTCCACTGAATTATTGCTGATGAACCGACTACGTATGCAGTCTATTTTTGTTTTCTTAAGCTTTTACAATCGATCGAATAGTGATCGAAAATGTTTGCCAATACCGTATTGTCGTTTTCCAGTTTAAGTTTCTTGTCATCTCTTTCCAAACCTTTATGCATATCGTACTGTTTAAGTACGTACTACCTAAAAATGCGATAGAAACTGAGTTTCTTTGTGAACAAATGCAAAAGTTACTTACATAAGTGTTTATGATTCAAACTGTGTGAACATTTCTTTAACGTTTTGTTTTCATTACAGTTAGACTGACTTTCTCTTTGATCCCTTTTCTGTCAATGCCATGCGCGCCGAGATAATGAAGAAATAGGCTGTCGATTAAAGGAAACACAGTCCTGAATTTAAATTACTGTGATTCCAAATCTTTTTTAGCTCATGCTCCCTCATTCTTCTACTTCAGCTTTTGTGATTCCATTTTTTTTCATTTGTGCACTCTTTCTTGAGGCCCCCTTTTTTTATTAGGATTTTTGGAAGGGGGTGTGTTTTGTCTTTTTTTTTTTCTTTTTCTCAATGCATTCATTTTCAGTGGCCAACCAAATTTTCCCCACAGTGACTACACACACCATGAAACCTCAGCTCTTTATTTTGCAAAGATTGCTTGGAAGTTCTTTTTTTTTTTTTTTTTTTTTTTTACAAGAACAGAAACAAAAGTTATCTTTTTCGCAACGCCGCTTCTTCTTTATCATTCAGTGTCACTTTGAAGAGCTTTGACGACCATGTCTCTCCACACGCCATCCAGTCTCCCGGTGTCCTGATGGTACGTTCTTTTCACCTGTTTTCAACATGTAGGCAATTCATCCAAGATTTTACTTTTTTATTGTCCACGAGCTATTTTTCTATAGAATTGACCTCCTGTTATCAAAATTAGTTGTTCTCTAGTCACTTTGTGACCAAAAGTCTGCCTCTTTCTTAAAGATGTTGTTAGGGATTTTTCTGTATTTCCCTCTTTAAGTAATTCATCAATGTGTTTTCTTTTCCGTTCAGGAAGTTTCCATCATGCTGCTCAAAAACCAAATCTCCGCTGCTTCCAGCTGTTTCTGCATTTGTTGGGTTTACTGTCCAAGACTTGCATGTATAGGGTGAAAAAGGCTCGGGTTTAATATAACACTAACGGATTCTTTTTCTTGAGTTTAATAGCAGCTTTTCATTTGGGAGTATGCGTTTCGTGTTTGGAGATGCTGCATATCATATAACCATGCTCAACTTAAACACCACCAAAAAATAGTTCACATAGTTGAAGGTGCGTCCACACAGAGAAATTTCCAAGCATATGTCTTTCGGCTTCCAGGTCTCCGCTGTTTCACAACCGTCTCTCAATAAATTATAGCAGATCAGTTGGAGGTTAACAGGAGCAGTCAGTTGTAAAAAGAAGTACTAAAAATATATAATGTAAACAATGGTCATTTGAAATGATGGAGATTTTTTTCAGAATTTGGCGTGGGTGCGGGCTTAAGCAAGAATACACTTTTCTCTTTCCCAATTCTACAAGTCTATAAAGGAGGATTTAAAAAAAGGACTTTATTAAGAAAGTGCACATGAGGCATTCAGTGTTGGTCTTTGGAAATCCTGACTACAAAAAATATAGATCAAAGTAAGCAGGTCTGGGATGCCGTTGGTGTACAAGTGAAATCTTCATTAGATAAATAATTTTTAAAATAAATTATACACTTTAATTATTCTTTTTTAATAACAAAAAAATAAAGTATGTCGGTGTATATTTTAACATATTTATTGAATCTTTGTAACAGCCGTGCCTATTGAAAAATTAATAAAATGTGTATGATCTTTCATATTGAGCATGAGGCTCTCTTTTACTCTTCATTTTCTTCCTCTTTATCTCTCTCTCTCTCTCTCTCTCTCTCTCTCTCTCTCTCTCTCTTTCAGTCTGCCGATCTGTCTGTCAATATGATTCTCTTTTCTCACTCCCTCCATCCCTTCTTATATTTAGCTCTTTGTTTATTTGTATGCCTCTCTCTCTCTCTCTCTCTCTCTCTCTCTCTCTCTCTCTCTCCCCCTCTCCCTCTCTTAAGGGGAAGGGATAGAAATAACAGTGATTCAAGTTCCTCATTTTATATTCTCTAAACATTCTCAAGTAATTAGAGGTTAAAGCTTTTTTTGTTCCATGGAGCGAAAAGTTCTAACGTTTCCTTCTCTTGTGCCTTTCAAGAGGAAAAGCCCTTGAGACCGAAGATCGCGCTTTCTCATTTTTCTGCACTCTCTTAGTGCGTCGAAGAGCTTATAATATAAGTGTATCTTCATCTGACCAAAATGAAGAATTGATACTCACATTTTAATTCTATTTTTACAACAAATGATTACTTTTTTAACAAAAGGCTAGTTCACTGTGTACATAGAAAGTCATTATCTAGCATTACTTAAACTTAAATTTTCCAAACTCATTCTGTAAAGAGTAATATGAAAAGAATGTCGATTTTTTTTAATGTTTGATTTTCGTTTTAGATATTGGCGTTTCGCGACACGCTTTTCGCTCACACCAATTCTATGTGATGCAAGATGACTCTGATTTCACATTCTTCGTTTCGGGTTTCGCCTCAATTCCTGAGTGAGGCCGGGCCAATG
>BLXT01008026.1:758412-771870 GCA_019648995.1 Plakobranchus ocellatus
GCATAAATAACACTACTATCACTTGCCAATCATGCAAGGAAAATTCCTCAGGCGATTAAAATGAAAAGAATTGCAAGCAAACTTGCACCACGGACAAGATTTAGAACTAACGCAGATCAAGAAATGACATATTTAGTTTCAGAGACACCGTTTATAATTATTGTATACTTTAAAAGTATTGTCTGGCGTAATGTAATAGCCATCAGGACGTCAAAAACAATTCCTGCCCAAAATGTCTCCGACTGATTGAATCTCTCTGCTAAGATGATCTTCAGTAAAACGTAATGCAGAATATCAGAATGATTCACTGCTACCAAACACGCGAGGCAATGGTACAAACTACCATTGCATATCTTCAATCTACAAATAGGGAAGAACAAAAGCCACAAACAGAACACGACGACCACAGGAGAGATAGATACAATAAACCAGCATTGAAAGGGTTAAATGTTTCAGATTCGCAGATAGCACTTTCGACATACAGCAGGAGGTCTAGAAATACTCAATGTAACAATTTTTTTTCTTCACAAATTCTTAAAACAAAATACACTGCTCAAAACTTGGGAGGAATTTCGAAGGTGAGAACAATAACTTTATCTCCAAATCCACATTAAAAAGTATAATAGTTAAAAACTGACCAACTTTGGACCTGCACGATCTACTAACATGCATTAAAATATCTCGGGGACACACTGAAATAGTTTTATGAGAGAATTTCTGAATCACTTCATGACGGACAAGAGCGCGAATTTGAAATACCATGCGTGCAGTAACAGTCATCAAGTTCTATATCATTAGTTTAAAAAGTTGCCTGTCTATAGTTGCACTCCGCTATTAAAGAAACATCCATCATCAATTTCACGTAAAAAAATGATGTGCTGGATTGTGAAGGAACAAGAGTCGATATAAAAAAGACGTAGCGTGTTTACCAATCCTAACAACGAATTTATTAATCAAACGCTTTATAAATGCAAATATCTGCATGTGATTGCATACTACTTGGAAGAGAAAAGATAAAGATGAAAAAGATAGGTAGTGGGTTGAAAAAGGCGATACTTTACCAATTGGAAGCATCCATACAAAGCAATACTATATTATAATTATATTATCGTGTATTATATATATATATATATATCCACGATAAAGAGCTTCGAGAGCACTGTCTGAAATAAAAGCTAGAGCTGGGATGAGAGACACAAAAGTCCCGGACTCAGAGAGTGGCTGGCTGAAAGGTGTCAACATGGAGCAAAAAGCAAGCGTTTGTGTTTGTGAGAAGTAAACATTTTTTTAAATGACTTTGATAATTGGCTGAAGTTGAAGTGAAAAAAAAATTAGGAAAATAACATTAGAAATATTTTTTGCTTCATGAAATTCACTTAACACTGAATTAATTTTGCATTAGGCCTCTAGATCAATATCTTCATCATCAGCTACACGCGAAAAAAAATTATTTCAAAAGCAGCCATTCACAAGTCTTATTTCTTTTGTGCTACTTATATTCTACTCCATTGGTTGTTTGACGCAGAATTGCTTTTCAGGCGCGCCAGTTTTACAGATAAATTATTTCGGTCGTTATTAAGGTGAAATTTTATTTATATATATTTGCCGAGGTGCCTTTGCAAGTGTTTTAGGCAGGCCCGTTTTGTTGGTCATTAGCAGATATTTCGTTCACAAACACTTCATGTATTATTGTTTTTGAAAAACAGTTATGCCTTTGTGATAAATAGACAATTTTTGTTACATAATGCTGCGTACAAGCAGAGCCAAGCCTGTAATCATAATCATCAAGTCCATCTGAAGGCGCACTTTTAGAAATCAAACTACACGAGCGGGAATTTCCACAGGTTAACGAGTTCATGAGTGTGTTAGTGATTAGTGTGCATGCAGAGAGCGGTTAGTAACAGGGTGGCGCCATGATAGGGTTAGGATGCAGACAGACAGAACATGCAAGAGGAAGGAAAAGAGCGATATGTCGAACTGATACACCTGTGGAACTTTATCACAATGCACTAGGCTTAATCGAGTGGTCTGTTTCAGTGTTTGCCATGATTTGACCATATTACAAAAGTGTATTTTTAGTACCGAATGATGCCTTCAAATGCTTGGCAAGAGAAAACGAGCCTCTGCCTCTGCTAAATGTCGCAACATTTTATTAAAATATCCTACTTTTTCACGCTATATAATTGTGTAGTAGTATTATTCTGAGGCTTTTTCCTCATTTTCAATTGGTTTTCTTTAGAGTGGCTGGCCTTAGTTTCTTACATTTATATTTAATATACCAATATTTTTCTCTGCTCATTTTTATTTTATTTATTAAGATTAGTACTTACCAATCTTTATCATTGTTTTTTAAGGATTTGTACTCGAATGACTCCGTTCAATATTTTTTGAAATTTTTATTTGACCTACAATTACAATCGTTATTTTTGTTAATGTTATTTTGATTCCATTTTATTATACATCCTGCGTACTCTTTTTAAGTGCATTAGACGAATCATTCTATATCATATAGCTGTATTACTATCTAACTGTCAATATTTGAAATATCCTTATTATAGGATACTAGGTATAAAAGTTTGCCGGTGCATTAACCAAGCGTCTTTTTTGCGTGGCGAATATTATCCTCTTTCATGTTTGAAATAGCTTATCAGTTTAAAACCAAGTCAAAATTGTATGCCATAAAATAACTTGGCCGCAAATGGGCCGTCTTCAAGCAATTACAGGAGGCCTGAGTCAACTTTGAAATTATCTACCTGGTAAATATTTAAGACATAATAAGCGCATTTTTTTTTAGTAAGAAGAAAGGACAGTGTAAAAGTTAGCATAGAGAGAGCTTTGTTGATGGTTGTTTTCTTTTACAACATAGAGAGAGCGTTAAAGATAAGTAACGGATAAAGAGGGAGAAAGTTGTTTCGCCTTAAGCTATGTGCTTATTTCAAAGGTCAAAATGATTTCCAAGACATATATAAAGTCAATTTTGGAATGTCAAATGTAAATCAGAAAACTGATGATCGTGCTAAAATTTTTCGAGGGACAAACAATAAAACAATAGTATTTCAGATGAATACTATATAACTTTTCTCCTGACTTTGTAAAACCTAGAGGTGCTCAATAAATTCAGAAAGGAAACAAAAAGAAAAGTTGAACATTTTAAAAGAAATAAAATAATGCGGAAAGAAGTTTTAAAATGTTTACCATCGATTACATGGTTCGATCTTCTGACAATCCCAATATCTTCCTCACTTCTACCGAAGCAATAACACAAACAGTGACAACAACAAGGAGAGCAGCAAAGATAAAAAATAAATTCTCACTTCTATTGAAGCAATAACAAAAACAGTGACAACACAAGGAGAGCAGCAAAGATAAAAAATAAATTCTCACTTCTATTGAAGCAATAACAAAAACAGTGACAACAACATAGAGAGCAGCAAAGATAAAAAATAAATTCTCACTTCTATTGAAGCAATAACAAAAACAGTGACAACAACAAGGAGAGCAGCAAAGATAAAAAATAAATTCTCACTTCTACGGAAGCAATGACAAAAACAGTGACAACAACATGGAGAGCAGCAAAGACGAAAATAAACTAAGTCAAAAACAAAAGCATCCATGGAAAGCACTATTTGGGTTAACGGTTTTTAACAGACTAAGATTCATATACGCGAGTTGGTAAAGAGACAAAAAGCATTCTGACAGGTAAGCTTGCAACTAAATCAATCCAAATACCAAAATATATAAGGGTGATAAACGAATTTTTTTTTAACCTTGGATCATAATTACACACAACTGATTGAACTTTCTAGGAAATTTGCGCAAATGAAATACGAGTCCTTGCCTTCGAGTCGATTTTCAAAGAGTAAATTTGGAGATCATGAAACGCCAACAACCAAGAGTACAGAAAACTTTCCAAGTCGCCATAAGCAATGAAAGACGTGTATTCCCAACAAAAAGAAAAGTAAAATAGCTGTACAAATCTATGAATAACATTTAAGATCAGAAAATTGAACGAAGCTAAATTTGCAAGGGCACACATAAAAGGAAAAGCATTTTTAAAAACTATACTGTAGACTTCGACTAAGTTTGTTAGATCGAACACTAGCGACAAAAGATACTGCACCGCAAAAACACGCTTTATCCAAATAAACACATGGCCTACTTTCCACCAACTATCTGGCTGACTCTTGATCTTTAACGGGTAGGAAGAAAACAATAATTGTAGAAACACAGAAGTGAACACTGGCAACTGTTATATTCAGATTAAAACAAAGTCTGGACAATAACAACTAGCAGCAAAAATGTACTGTGCCACACATGAAGTGATTCAGGTACAGAGAGTTAATGCCAGTGGTGCATATTGTCACACTGTCTCTCCCATTAAACTGAGCAACATAAGAGATGTAAGCCTAGATGGAGATGCAAAAGAATGGAGATAGTCCTTCACATTTCTTTCATTTATCAATGGCTATGAAATCATTTACTTTCGCCATGTAGACTATCCATTGCCAGTGGATACATGTGTCAGGCTTCTTTTTACGCTGCTCTAGGAGAGTTTCGGTGTTTTTTTTTATATATAGCCAGTCCATAACATGGTGATTTCAGGCTTTCAAGCACTCCGTCAGGCCAGGACGCCGGTGGTGAGGCTCGAACCCACGACAGACGGGTCCCTGCAGATTTCAAGGCGGACTCGCTCGCCACTGTACCACCGACGCTTTATCTCAGAGTAGAGCTCTATGTGAGTATTAGTGGAAGCCTAATCCTACGGAGAGTTTGGGTTTTTTTGTATATAGCCAGTCCACAACAAGATGATCTCAGGCTTTCTGGCCCTTCATCAGGCCAGGGCTCGAAACTGCGACAGAAAAGTCCCTACAGATTTCAGAGTGGTTTGTTGGATTTTTTTTTTTATATAGCCAGTCCATAACATGGTGATCTCAGGCTTTCAAGCACTCCGTCAGGCCAAGACGCCGGTGGTGAGGCTCGAACCCACGACAGACGGATCCCTGCAGATTTCAAGGCGGACTCGCTCGCCACTGTACCACCGATGCCCAATCTCAGAAAAGAGCTCTATGAGAGTATTAGTGGAAGCCTAATCCTACGGAGAGATGCGAGTCTCGAGGGCAAATCGTACATATGACTGTATCGTACTTTTTTCTGAGACTGACCAAATATCTTGCACTAACACTACAGTATTGTTACTGGAAACGGGTTTGACCACTAGGAAACTGTTATTCAACTTGGGTGATGTATAAGAATGGACTTAACGGTGATGCCATTCAAAACATAAACCTGTGGATCTTAAATAAGCAATTCTTTACCACTGACAGAGTCGCTAAGCGCGACTGTGTTTTATCTGTATGGAGATCACTGTGCTGTGCTTTCGCCTCAACTACCTCTCATAAACATATCGTTATAGGCAACAAATACCAAAGATATTTATTAAAATAAACCAAAGTGGCAATTCCAAGCGTAAAATATTAAGCTATGCAGTCTATTCACGACTGTAGTTCCACCATCCTCAGTTGTTTGTCCTGAAAAATCAAATTATTGTAAAGAATATGAAACAGACAATTTCATTTTCCAGTGTGAGGAGAATAACGTTAATCCTAAAACAAATAATTTTCGCTGATGCTTTCCCATTGGCCCTCTAATGGCCTAACACTGGTAGTGGATTTGAACGCCAAAAAGATGGCCTTGTTCAGCAACTCTATGCATCAGACAGGGCGATTGTTTGACAAGCTTGTGCTAATCCGTTTTCTTTGTGCTTTCCTGATTTCTTCAATATACCTCCTCCATCTGGCCAAAGATTTGGTTATGTACGAGACCTATCCTCCATGAGCATATTGCCCCTAAAGGATCGAACCTCCCAACTCCAGAACCCAAAGCGATTCTTTATCTTGTGCACAAACATGATCTTAGCAAAACTAAAAGATTATCAAGCCTACCCCTTGATCCCATGGCAAGATCAGTTGTAAGTTGATTACTGTAAGTAGAAGTCTTCGATTTGGTAAATCATCAAGTGTGTCAGTCGGGTTGGTCATCTCTTCTGTTGGGGTCTGCAATTCTGTTCCAGTCAATTTGTCGGCTGAAAATAAACATAGGTCAGTAAAAAGATGTTGAAAATTATGGTCACAATTTATTTTCGGATGCATTTCTTGGGGTTCAAACTGCCAGCAAAAATAATTACATAGAAAGGCTGTCGCAATCTGTGACATATAGCCTGTCCTCTACTTGGTGATCTTAGGCTAGCGTCAGCCCAGGGTTAGGCCAGCTTATACTATACTGCAGATGATCATAGACATCACTAAAGTGTCCCAGATTCCATTTTTACTTGTGTTCATTCAATACAATCTCACCATTTGCTTCCTTTCCTAATTAATGCCCTCAATTTTGAAAATGAAATGCACACAGATACACGCGCGCGCGCACACACACACACATACATCTACACACACACACACACATATATATATATATATATATATATATATATATACACATATGTATGTATATATATATATATATATATATATATATATATATATACACACACACAA
The DNA here is from genome assembly GCA_019648995.1 of Plakobranchus ocellatus. NCBI lineage: Eukaryota > Metazoa > Mollusca > Gastropoda > Plakobranchidae > Plakobranchus > Plakobranchus ocellatus. Next base: position 764,967 of record BLXT01008026.1, read on the forward strand.
TATAATATATATATAGAGAGCACATCACAAGTAAATACACCGTAAGATCATGTAAAATAAATTTGTATGTGCCTAACGATATTGTGGATATCAAGAGCATTTTCCGTTCACATATCACATTTCAAAAACATTTTCAAGTATCTAAATTATTAAAAACAAAGGTATTCACTTGCCTGATCTATTGTTTGATTAGCTGCAATTCCAGTCTCCATTGTTGCTGTCCGGATACATTCCATCGCTCCTGCTCTGTTACTCTTCCTCTCACCCACTGTCCTTAAAACGAAACAAATGTTTTATATTAAACCGTCATTAGAACTAATTGCAACAATATTATAAAAGCTGTCCACTGGTAAGCATCATTTTCTGAAGTAATCATTCCCAGTGCATATTTCAGAGCTTTGGTTTAGACTTACTTTCAAATATGACAATCTTAAGGCCTGCACTTACCTGATCCATACGTTTCTCAATAACTTCTCTACCTTGGCTGCTCTTCGGCCGTTTCGTCGCTCTGCTAGACCTATTGCCTGAAAAAGCAATCAAGAACAGAAAAACTTAAAAAGAGTTTAACTTAGCTTTCCCAGCGTCGCTTTTGTGCAATAGAAAAGTTCATAAAAGAATAAAATGAAATCAGGTTTAAGATGTCAATAATATGTTTTTTTTTAAACAATTCAATGACAATTCGTATTTAACTGCAGTTACCCTCTTTTCCCACCGATTGAATATAAATGATCTCAGGCTTGTTGGCCTCTTTTGACCAACTTAGGTGGCAGGGTTCGAATACAGTAATGGAAATTCCTTGCCGATTCATAAGCAAATATGCTAAACTCGCAGTCAGCACCATCTCCACGTAAAAATGATTCAAGTAACTTACTGATAGTTGCTTTGGTCTTTCCCAAAACGGCTTCCCCTGTTAAATATGGGAGGACGGAAATGTTCCAAGTAGAGCCCTCCAGCACTGTTTTGTCACATTTTTGTCACTGTTAACTCTGTGAAAACTCAAGTACACTATATTTGATGTGTTTATTAACTTAAGCATTCCTTTAACAATAGAAAGTTTTAAAAATTATTGCTATCGCACTGCAGAACAACCTCTACCATATAATAATGTAATTTCAGAAAGCATCGGACTTTTTTTTTTTTTTTTTTTGCATTTGGTAAATATTGGATTTGCAATGGATAATAGTATAATGGTGCAGTGTCATGCACTTTGCTGTGTTCATTTGAACGCAGCTTTCACATCAAGTGTTCTTTTGTTCTAATTAGCTTAGCAGACCTGAATGAATACCTGTTCGCATTATACTCTATAATGCGACAGTTGCTATTTTTGTTAACTGGTTGAAACAACGTACACAAGAGAAACTGGGAGTTTACAAACTCATTTCTGACCCCAATACAGTTAACATGATTTTCTGGAACATACGTCTCTATATTTTCAATTTTCTCCACCCAAGCTGTAAGGTGCACTCATCAATTCAATGTTCATTACATACCTTCGGCTCTCAGAGCAGTGCGAAACTGGTGAAATACTTGTGGCTCGTTTCTGCTCTATAAGAACAAACTTATTCAATCACAGACATAACACTTTGTACAACTGGTTGATAAACAAACCAAATGTTTCTCTGAGCTTGAATAAAATTCGTTTACACATTTGGGCCACTTGAATAACTCAACAGTTGAGCGATATTATTTTCCTTTTTTATCCTCTCTCAAGTATTTGCACTAGTGCTGATTTTTACCTTCTGATTTTTTGTTCATTCTTGACCCTCTTAAGAACTGTTCGAACTGGCATCATTTGAGTAAAAAAGGTTCAATTTGATTTTGGTTTAGGTTGTTCTGGTTTCAGCATCCGATGCCGCGATGCCTAATATGAAACCAACCTTAAGTTTACTTTGCTGTAGGCCTACAGTTCTATGCATTTATGTGGTTCAGTTATGAGCTAAGCATAAACCATCTTCCCTCATCTCAAATCTAAAAGCGAGTTGACACTTACGGTCATTTTCACATAATAAAATATAATACAGTGTTGAAGTCCGTGGCATTTCAAAGCCACGATTCTGTTTTTTTTTTTATAAAGGAGAGATTTTCATCCCACACTAATCATGTGGTTAAGTTGGAGTAAATTTACGCCAATAGTTCCGACCATGCATGATCAGAAAGAAATGTCCAACAATGGGCATAACGGCTTAAAGTAATGCTAATTTGGATGACTTAAAATCATCTCAAAGTTGCCATGACTGGTGGATGTTTGCTAGCAACCTGAATAGGGGTTGAGTAACACTGATCTCACAAACTTGCTTCCAGCTATTATTTTGCTTCCCCCTTCAGATGCACATTTTAAACTTTTTAAAATCAAGCTTTCACGGCTACAAATCGCATTTTCAAGTATAATGTTTCCAGTTTTTCCAGCTTTCAGCTGTAGGCCCTATATTTCAACAAGGCTTTACTACACATTTGCAAACAATTTTGTGTTCCATTTGGTCCACTTTTCAGAGCATTTCCAATCCTTTTGTTATCATGGATATACGCTCACGAAAATATTTTCAAGCATAATTTTGCTTTTAATGAACATTTTCTAAACCACGTTTGTTGTTTTTATCAGATTTTCCTTTCACAGAACATGTATTTCCAAGCATAGTTTCATAATGCTTTCAATTGGCTTAATTTTTAGTCATTTTACTCTGTTCTGAGCAAGGCTTCATTCTCACCATCTTCGGCTCAATGCCAACAACCAACAAGATGTTCATGATCTAAAATGTCTTGTTAACAATCACAGAGACAAAAGCTTTTTTTATTGTAAAGTATAATATTCACTTTTACAAATCAACCTTATCAATGGCAAATACCCACATTTTTTTTCATTCTTAAACCACGAAGTTGGAGCCGTTCAATTTTGCTCACAATGCTTTTGTATAGTGATCTTTTCTTCGTGCCATTAGATCCATGATTTTTTTTTAACCAACAGCTTTGTGTATTTGAATATCTCAACCACCCCAAATAATAAAATGGAGCGGTTGATTTATAGTACTTTTTCTTTTAGTTAAGCTCATGAATTATGCATTTGGGTAATCGTTTAATACAAAAGTAAAAAAGGCGAGTTGTGAATATGGCCGCCTTGGCAACTTTCATCCTTTATTACACATTTGAATAGAATAACGTAAAATTATGTATTCAAACTAACTAACATTTTCTAAACTCATTGGACTTTGGTCCTGAACTGATGGCACAGTATACACTAAACAAAAAACTAAAACATTCACCAAACAAACAAAAATATTTATCTTCATTTATAGGGCCTGACATTTTTTTTTTATCTTACTGTGGTAGGTGCAACATCAGTTTGATTGGTGTTAACACATTTGCAACCGATTTTGTCTCTAAATTTGCTCTTATAACACATACATCTTAGTGATGTTGTCTCAATTTTTTTGCTAAACCATATTTAAATCCATGTGTAATACATCCGCTTCTATAATGAACACTAGGTGAACAAATTACATTAACTCCTCCTTAACATAAGGATCTTTCGTGGGTTTTGTCTTTTTCTCATTAACAGTCGATCTGAAACAGATCGAATCATATAATATGGCCATATTATTGCTGTTTCGAGCAAGCCCTACAAAATATTCCCTGCACATAAACGGCTGTATCTAGATTCTTACAGATGAGAATAGATAAAGATACGAAGTGTCTAAAGTTTCAAAACTCATGTCACTATTTATTTTTTTTTTTTGTCTGACACTGTCGCACAAGTCGTCCTAGAAATCTCTTATGGTCCTAAAGAAACTTGGAAAGCTTTACCATCTACGGCCCCTACGAAACTGATAAATCTGACGAAATGAAACGAGTTTTAGTAGATTTGTCCGATTTAGAGATCAAATGCGATAGTGTGAAAATGAAACAATTGCATAAGATCTCTCGTGCTTTGTTTCTAGATCGGACCTTAACTAAAATCACACCTCATTTCGTCAATATTTTCGGTAGGCCTAAACAAAACCCGCAGAAACTCCCAGGGACGGCAGATGGTAAGGATTACCAGAATCTTCTCTCTGAATTATCCACCTTAGTCATGTAAAACCGATTCGTTCCACTTTCAGACTTATGAATATTTCCAACCAATTTGTTTGACCAAGGTTTTACGCTCACAAAAAAACATTTTCAAGCATGATTTTTCTTTCAAATTTCCTCCACTTTTAGGTAGAGACTTAGGGGCCTTAGATTTTGTTTATCACATTACGTGAATTTTGTGTTGCTGCACAAGTGTATAGGCTGCAGTGTCCAAACCTGAACGACTTCAAATGGGTACCGCTATAATCAATTCTCTCCTCTTTTAGAACCACTCTAAACTGAGCAACAATAATTGTTTTCATACCATATTATACACATTTTCATTTGTGTATTAAATGCTACTGTTATTGGTAGTACCATCTGCGGTCCCTAGGAGATACGAGGGTTTTGTTCAGGCCTACCGATAATACTGACGAAAATGAAGGTGTGTTAGGTGTAAGGTCTGATTTAGAAAGAAAAGGCAAGTGATCAACAAATTGTCTTTCATTTTTACACTAGATCTTGACTTATCGCGTTCCATTTCCAAATCGGACCTGATCAACTCGAACTCGCTTCATTTCGTCATTATTATCGGCTTCATAATGACCGCAGATGGTAAGGATTACATTATTATTATTTTTATTAGCATTATTATTATTATTATTATTATTATTATTATTATTATTATTATTATTATTATTATTATTATTAAACAGGTTAACTCTAAAAAGTACATCCTAAGGGCCTTTTACAGTTCACCCGATTAAAACTCGTTGGCATGATTTCATTGTCATCCTTTGATGTATCTCTTCACACTTATGATGAAGTATAACTTTGCTTGTATTCCTCGAGCTGATATAAAAATATACAAGAGGTGCGACTCATTTAGAACGCTGAAGCTTTTTTTTTTCGCTTCCATACAATAATTAGAGCAAGTATTTTGCTTTTTTTCCCAGACTCGTACGATACAATGCAGGCTGAACAGAAAGTAGAACAAATTTAAGCTTAAGGGTTATGGAGAAGATACAACTAGAATGAGAAAGGAGCTTGTCAATACAATTTTAAAATGTGTCTTAATATGATAATCTCGCTGAAAGAAAAGATTAAATTAAATCAGCAGTATTAGCAATTAGAGAAATAAATCTAATGATATAAATGAAAAACAAATGTATACATTAAAAATAGACTTAATATGGATCTACTTAGCTTTTAAACTTGCAGCCGTGCTCCTGGGTGTGGCTGGACCTTTCTCCTACGTCCGATAGAATGCCTGGCAAGGTATTGCTACTCCCAAGTTGAGTGATGGTGGCGGGATATGGTCTGAAAATAGATCTGAATCATCTACGATTCACAAGCTTTCTGGGGTATATTTAAATAGCAATATCGATTAGGAACATTTAAATTGTATAATGTAAATTGAAAATTATAGATCTAAATCTTGAAACTATAAAGTGAGCTGTCGGATTAAAAATTGTATGCATGATTATTGGGCCATGTTGAGAAGGCCGCAAACGAGATTCTGCAGCATTCTGACGGTTGCCTTTAGGCCTACCTGATGCAGGATTAAGCGTGCAGCTCTAGATATAGATCCATGTCTTCAATGTAAAATTATATGTTAGTAAATTTAATGTTAGATCACAACTACACTAAATTCTGCTTATAAAACATATTTAATTAAATTGGTTTTGCTTTTATTCCATTTTCAATTTGCATTTTTGGTTCAATGACTTAAAACTATAACCAATTCTATGTCGTTATGTATTTTATCCTGACACGCTGGTTGCGAAACTGAACTCCTTAAAAAATCAGTTTTAAATAAATTTCAAGGCAAATTTCGATAAGATTCAAGATCTAGATCTAGATATCCTGGAGAAAAACCTGTCCACTTATCCATTTTCACAGTGAAAGAGTGGCGTATGATCCCAGCGCTTGTTCAATGACAGAAAAAGTGGCTCGACACAGGCGTTGTGTCGGCAAACCAGATTCAGCACTCTCACGTGGATGAGATAGAAATGTCCAAAAATGCTCACCGGCCCAGACGACCGTCTGCTAGACTATCAAGTATATTCTGCTAAAGACAATCCTATATGGCCCTTATCTTAAAGATCTAACCTACGTCAGTAGCCAATGTCAATATTAACATCACTCACTCTCGATCCATATGATAAACCGTTTTAAATGTTTCTAAAAAAAGTAATTTTACCCAACAACGACCTTTAGTCTAGGCCGAAGACTGAACTCCTTTTTGGTCTAGGCCACAAATTTCAGAGATCTAAAGCAACCAATGAAAACTGATGTCAGGGTATTTTTTGACTTAGGAGACAGGTTTCTCTAATATGGCAACCGCAACCTCCACCTTCTATCCAGCTCAAATCCGGTGCAGTAGAAGACAAATTCTCGTGCAAACTTTTTTTCTTTAGCCTTTTGGGTCAAATTAAAAGCGGGCTAAAAAAAATCCCTAGCGCTTTAACCCATACTTCTTGAACAGTGTTCAATCACTTGAGAGCACACGTAGCGAGAAAATTTTTCGAAAACAATTAATAGTAATTATGTTTACATGTTTGAGAGTTAACTTTCACTTGTCTTTTTGAAGTGGTTTTTTTTTTATTATTGTCTTTATTTTTTTAAAAACACTTTTCATTGTTTTCTTTTTTTTTTTATTGTTACGGTAATGAATTTTCTTCACGCTTATGTTGCTCAGAATCTCGTACCTTTCTTAACATAAACAAAAAGGAAGGTTTACTATCTGTTGTAGCGCTCTTATTAGTCGTATTATACACAAAAGAGTATGGTTAGAAAATACGCAGATTCCTAATTCAAGATAAAATGGGCTCGGGAGGGGACGAGTTCGGGGAGGGGG
>BLXT01008033.1:20448-30644 GCA_019648995.1 Plakobranchus ocellatus
GAGGAGTGTGGCGCAATCTCAAACCAAATTTTTTGTTTTGCTTTGTTATTGCTTTTGTGTATTATGTCACACCCTAACTTCCTGGTAACATTTTGGCCAAAAACGTTATTAAAAATGGATTAACGTCTAATAGTTAGTTGACTTTGTTGATTGTCTGCTAATTACTACAAATAAGACTTTTTTTTCCATTGTTCCTATTTTTGTAATTGTTCCTTTATTAGGAGCATGTGTATATCTAAAAGTAGATTAATTATTTAGGATATATTATATAATGCTAATACTTTTCCATAGAATACAAAATATATAATTAGAAGGCATATCAAAACAAGCTTTGCACGTCAGATGAATGAAAAAATGATTTGTGAATAATAAATCTAAAAAATCTCTACTTAGCGCTTCAGCAACATCTTTTGTGCATCGCACAGTTGTGATATATGTGTTTGAAGAAATTGAAGGAATGGCAAGAAGAAAGTTATTTGACTTATTTTCCTTGAATTAAAGTACATATTGCATAGAAACACAAATATTGTGTTGGAGGATACAGATTTATAAATGTCACAATACTTAAAAATTCATTAACTCACGAAGTGCCTACATAGTAAGACCAGTTCAAACAGCCAATACTTCTGGTTTCCCCATTTTATGGTGTGAAAAGCGCAGATATTCCCTTTGGAAATGAATACATCTGTCACATGAAAATGCATATGTTTATTGTTTAGTGACATCTCTAGGGCTAAATGTAAAAGATGATGTCTACAATAGAAAACTTGAGGCTGTTTTTCTTTACACTTTAACTGCAAAACAAACTCACAGCTTTGTATTGTGTTGCAGCACCAGAGAATGCCACCATTTAACTCACTTGCGACTAACCCCTTTTTTGGCCTTTTTTAAAAAAAAGTAATAAAGCAATCATTCTAAAACTTTGGAAAATTTATCTTTAGATCTGTTAGTTGCAATACCTTTATTGAGCTACCTTGATATGTTGATTTTGCATGTTTTTTACTCAAAGGGTAAAATTTGAATTTTCAAAAAAATTTTCTGAAGCCCATAAAGATGCAGCAAACAAGTAAGAACACAAAAAACTAATGAAAGATGATTTTAACTTCTATGGATTTTATTTAGACTTAGATATCTAGACTGAAAATCAACTGGCTGTGCTCGGTTTTTTTTTGTTTGGGTTTTGATTTAGTGCTACTAGATCTACTACTCTGAGCTTTTCTTAGATCTACACTATATCTGGATCTAGATCTAGATCTAGGTCATCATTGGAATCATTGTGACTTCCTACTGGCAAAAACTGTACATCATTATCAGAAAATTCTTTCCCAGATCCGTCTGCTTAAAAAAAAAGCCAAACAGACTAAGTCTATTCAAGACCATAATCGCATTAGTAGATCCAGATCTCCATCTACCTCTCAGATTTCAGTGGGCTAACATTCATTTCTGCAACATGCGTTCTAAATTATTTTACAAAAAAAACAAGTTCCGCAATGACAAAAATGTGATTCAGAATACTGACGAAAAAATGGCTCTGGAACGATAATATTGACGGAGCGAGTTATTTGTGCAGTTATTACAGGTGTTATAGAGCGGTAAAGGTAAAAACGCAAAAGTTGCAAGCGGCGTCCACCCGCAATTTTTGGGTTGCCAGCACAGGTGCAGGCTGCATTGAAAGTGAGTTGTAAAAAAATGATGATAAAAAAAAAATAATGTACATATGCAGTAGATCATAGGCTGAGTTTTCTAATCACTGTGACAACCAACCCATTTTGTGGGAACCCATAAGCTACCTCTGTATCCTTTATGAGAAATTAATGTGATGATCATCTTCATTCAACTAGGTAAGATAGCTACCCATAAACTGCACAATGGCCTATCTTAGTTAGGACAGAATCTCAGATTTGTTAAAATAAAAGCTGGGTGTGAATTTCAAGCAATCATTTCTATAATGTGGAAGAAGTCTTGTGTCTATAAAACAACTTAGCCAAATAGGAAAAGCACTGCCTGCACTGCGCAGATGTGATAAATATGTAATTAATCTGAGAGAGGAGAGTGTCGTGTGACTCTATTGAATACTGAATAGCCCATGACAACTATGTTTGAGCATCAAAAGCCCATGCAATATGTGTAACAGTCTCACAAAATGAGTCAAGTTGGGGTTTGACACCACTGAAATCAAATCAGAATGATAAAGTAAACATTTCTATTGCTTTGTGTACAGAAAGTCTATAGAAAGTTCTCCACATAGAGAACTGAGTAGCTTTCAACCATTTAGTTGATAGTTTGAATGTGCAAATCGCAACTCGACTCCCTTGTATGACTGCTACAAATATCTCAAACCTTACCTAGATCTAATACACCATCATCCTCATCTGATGCTTCACTTGCCTCATCACTCCATCCTTCATTTTCCACATAAGCTTTGTACTCTGAGGAGTTCATTCTCAATACCTGAGTATACGATGAAAAACAAAAACAACATTTTCAAAAATTAGATCCAAAATAAAACACGATGGACAGAAAAATCTTCACAACTAATATAACTTCATAACTAATATAACTTATTTCCACGATCCCTAGATGCTAAATCTTGCTATCTTTTATCAAACAAAATATTTTCCCATTAAAAGACTGATCTGTATCAAATAATAGCAACAAAAATAAATTAATGGTACCATTAAATTTTTGCTTCCCCCCAAAAAATAAACAAATAGCTGAAAAAAGAATCCTTTTCACTTCAGTTATTCTTAATTTTATTTTTTTGTTACTTGAATTATCAAAGAAAATTTACTGCAAACATTGTTTAATTGATCTTCAAGTATCGGTATTTATCAAATGATTTGCATCCAATTTAAATGGTGAAAATTAATCTATTTTTTATTACTTCACAAGACCTTATGGTTTCTTACAGAAAATGTTTCAAACACCATGTATGTAGGGAAATAAGACTTCGTAAAAATCACAATTCTGTGTACTTGAGCTTTGGATTTTAAAAAGTTGATACCAATGGATAAGTTTTTCAAAAGAAGTAAGTAAAATGTATACATTTTATACAATCTTAAGAAAAAAAATGTGGGAAACCTTTAATACTTGCGTACAAATATCATCATTTACCATCCCGCCAAGGACAAAAACATCATCTTCATCAATTATTTCCTGGTAATACGAGGGACGTCCGAAAAGAAACAGGAAAAGGGGCATAATTCTTGAACCAATCCATATTTTTTAATTCTGTAAACGGGAAACACCAGTACAACAAATTAACTTTCACAGTGCACAGTTTCAGCATCATTCATGAACGCACGATTGAACACTACTGATTCCAATATGGCTACTCCCATCAAAGAGTAGTCAAAGCTGTTGAGCGTTTTTTGTTTTCTAAAGGAACAAAACCTTCTGAAATTCACAAACAAATAGCAGAAACATATGGTGAGGGTGCTATGTCAAGATCTAGAGTGTATCAATGGTGTACTTGGTTTGGGGAGGGCCGAACCAGTCTAGGTGATGAGCCAAAGTCTGGTCGCCCGAAAACATCGACCAACAAGGAGAACACAACTCGAGTTGATGAACTCATTAGATGTGACAGGAGGATGAAGATACGCGAAATTGCTTTGAAACTCGAAATTCCAAAGAGTACAGTTCATGAAATAGTCCATGACACTTTGGGATATCGGAAGGTGTCTGCAAGATGGGTTCCAAAAATGTTAACGGAGGATCACAAGCTTCAAAGGGTTGAAATTTCGCAACGCCTTCTGCAGCGATGCCAACAAGACAATGGAGATGAGGATACGACGCATATTGGTGTAGGGCCTGGTGGAGACTTTCAAGCAAACAATAACCTCTTTGACAATCTGATTACTGGTGATGAAACTTGAGTCTATCTGAATACCCCTGAGACAAAGCGCGACTCCATGACTTGGAAACATCCTTCCTCTCTGTCACCAAAAAGTTCAAAGTGCAGAGGTCCGTAGCTAAAGTGATGGCTACCGTGTTCTGGGATGCGAAAGGTGTGATCTCTTAGACATTTTGCCACAGGATCAGTGTATCAATGCTGCCCGATACTGCAGCACTCTTGACCGCCTTAAAGAAGCAAAAGACCTGAGCTCTTGAGAAGGGGTGTTGTGCTTCAGCACGATAATGCGACCCCTCATTCAGTAAACCTTACACAGCAATGGCTGCAGCACTATGGTTGGGAAATTTTTCCTCATCCTGCCCACAGTCCAAACCTGGCACCCTCTGACTTTCATTTGTTTGGACCCTTGAAGCGCCATTTAGGAGGCATGGCTTTCGAGACAGAAGATGACCTCATCAGTGAATTGAGGAATTGGTTTGATAATCTTGACGTTAATTTCTTTCGAGTGGGTATCATTTAGCTGCTGTCGCGCTGGCAAAAATGCATCGATGTCCAGGGGATTATGTTGAGAAGTAGTGGAAGAGTGAACTTCAATCTGTGTGAGTTTCAAATTTATCTGATCAAAACTCTTTGAGTTATGCCCCTTTTCCTATTTCTTTTCGGACATCCCTCGTATAAAAAACAAAAAATGTTTTAAAGAGAGGGTGGGGGAAGTTTAATTTTCATTGCTTACATCTAAAGGACTTAAACATTTAAGTTTTGTGAGGTTGAATTCATCTTTTTAAGAACACTATATTTTCATTAATTTTTTCTGTTAGGATAAGGTATTGGGGTTGCAAACAGCTATCCTGGTGTTGAAATAAAATGAAAAAAAAGCAACCTTCATTTAAATAAAAAATTTAAAAAAAACTAACAGCAAAAAACCTAAAAGATCTAGATCTTGTAATTGTATATATCTTTTTATGAGTGCAAATTTTTCACATCAAATGTCTCCATTTTACTATGCATCAAGCAACAAGCAGTCAATTTTTCTCCATAACAATTACAGCTTTGTAAAAACTTAGTAATTATGCTTCCTAATGTTGATCTTACTCTTTTATTATGAAAAAAATAATAAATCTGTGAACATTTTTCTTTTGACATAAATAAATGATAATTGCTTTTCTTTTCAAGATTTAAATTTAAAAAAAAAAAAAGAGGAATAAAGAGCTGGTGATGATTTCTTTTTTTTTCAAAATTAGCTATTTATTAAGACAAATCCAACATGGCAATATCCCATTGTGATATTTCACACTTCACTCTTTGAAACCATGCCTATCATTTTAAGTGGCAAAAAAAAAAAAGAACCTGGGCCAAAGCATGGCCGTATCAAAGAAAGAGCAAAAAAGCAAAGAAACACAAAATACATATTTTTTAAATTACACAATGAATTTAAAAATGTCCACTTGCTTGTTTTAACACAGTTTCCCATTTAGAATCTACCAGTTTGAGTTCTGTTCCATCTCCACACTTTCTCTCTTTGGCAGCGTGTAGCAATCTGTGCACAGGAATCTCCACCTGGAAGGTTTGAAAGATAAAGAGAGGAAAAAAAAAAAGAAATACTTTTAAAAATTGACCATTATAAGCTATTCATGTCTTTAAACGCAGGTTTTGCAATTATAGCACTCCACTGTATCATTAATTTCATATTCTTCTTCTTTTGAAAATGTACAGATAGCTATTTTCTTAACCCAAGGCTGGGTCACATTGATTACTAAGTTGCTACACAATTAAAACTATTAAGTGATTTAAAAATTAATTTCAGTAAAATATCCTATATATAGATAGTGTGCATGAATTCAATCTTGTACCATAGTCATGTTTTTTAGCCTTTGATGCTCACAGAAATCCCAGCATTATTTCAACATTTCTATTTTAATCTGTAGTCAACAAGAGAGATGGTTTTATTACCAGCTGTGCTGCAACAGTGTTTGCTTAGCTTTGCCCTGACGGGACTTAGACATGTAGGGAGTGTCTGACACGGTCCCCTTGAGTGACTGAGTGGTGGAAAAGAAGGGATGGGCGGGTGTGTACAGTAGACCTAGACCCAGCCAGATATTGGGCCTGCCCATCTGTAGTTTGAGGTACCGCTAACGTAACAGCATTGCGTTTGCATGAAGTAATGCGAGAAAGAAAGGGAAGAACAAGGTGTGTAAAAAAAAAAAAAAAAAGAAGATTTTTTTTATGGGTCGGTCGGACAGCAACTGTGCTTTCCCGGTAGGTTTTTACTTTGCTTTAGCGATAGTAAGGCAGCCAACGCTTTCGGTTACCACATATTTAATAAGAAAGAATAAGAGAAAAAAATGTGAAGCTGTTCAATTTCTTTTTGGTTTAGCCATTTTTTTTGGTTCAGCTTTTTTCAGTTTAGGTGTGGTCTACTGTATGTTTCAACAGCCATTTTCAGTACAATACCAAAATATTCAAAATATTTCAGTGAATTTCTGACTTTTTTTTTTTATTTTTAACCTACTGTAATCATGTAAAATTTACACAAAACATAATGACGAGTTTTCAAAATTTCTTTAAAGATTTTTCTCACAATGTTGCTCAAAGGAATGTCAAACCTTAATGGTCATAGTTAATTTTCTTTTGAGATTAAAATGTAAAGATTGATTGAAAAAAAAAGAAAAGAAAAGAAATAAAAATTGGAACACATGATTACTTTTCCCAGAACATGGGCAGGTTGATGGCTTCTGAATCTGGAGCTAGGGCAAGGTATGGCGCCCACTTTAGTCGGATTTATTGCTCTCATAGAGTAACCTTAGGAGGAGTGGTATCCACAGGTTTGTTGAAGTCAGTTTTGAATTCTCTGAAGATTAAATTTAAATGAAGAGCAAAAATAACAAATATTAGGTCATTTGTCACTTAAATAATAAGAGGAAAAATCATTTCCATAGCTATTTCCCTGTTTATCTTTAATTTTAAATAATTATAGCAAGTCCATGATAGTTTACTTCATAAAATGCCAATCATTATTGCAAAATAAGTAACTGGGGCAACATTTATAGAACAGATTATACTTATGCAATTGCAGAGCATAGATGTGATTTTTTAGACATTTCAATCATTTTTAAAGATTTTCTTACAACCTGGCTTTATCAAGTGTTCAATGCTGCTATTGCTTGGCATAAGCATGACTGATCTGGGGACTTGAAAAATGCAGTTACCCTCAGCAATATCTTCTATTGATTTTTAAGAAAGTGACTGTGATCAGTTTCGATCATGATAAATCTCTTGCTAGAAACCAATCTTCATAGCCTTAACGGGGCAGTAAATACTTGTACAATTAATTAGAGTAAAATTTAATATAATGTAAACGTAAAATCTTCTAAGTAACTATGTATTTTATAAAGTTTTATTCCATTATCCTTGTTAACGCTGAGCACAGTCAGGATAGCCGATCGCTAACTCGTCTGCTCAAACTTAGATCTAATCCCTCTATAATCTCTACTTCTACCGGCTTGGCTGACTCGGGCACAGAGGTGAGCTTGATCATGTCAGATAGAAGTAGTTCTAGCGGCTTGTGCAAGGATCGATGAAAAATAGTTATAATAAAGTGCATATATATTTTTCAATAGAAAAATGGATGATCTTTTGAATGAATAATATACCTTTTAATATGGCAAAATTTCCTCAATTTCCATCGTTTTTTTTACCTTTTAAAAGTTTAAAGCCAATTTATTTGTATTTATAACAGTGTAAATTCATTAAAAATTAGATTGAAGGAAACACCATTGTGTGAGCTATTTATATCCACAACACACTTTATCCTATCAACACATCGACGCGACTGCAAGGGATAGAAAGAAAGAACGGTTGGAAAACTTAACGCAAACGGGGAATTCTCAAGCCGAAAATCCGTGATGCTCCCTCTTTTCACTTCATTACAGCTAGATATGTTTCTAACAAATCGAACATAAATTTACACCAGTGAAAAGAAGAGATTTTGTTCTTTTTATTGATAGGCATTACTTCAATTTTCATACAAAAGAAATTTTATTACAGCCGAGGGAAGATTGTCAATTGTGAGGGGTTAGCAAGTGCAATAAGCCGTTAACCGCCAGTATTGGATACCTCATCTTAATTTCATCTGTAGCTGCTGGTGTGGGAATAAAATTTTTTTCTAATTTCCATAGAAATAGAGCTAGCCGTTTAAGAAACATTAAATCATTAAAAAAACATATTGATGTAGTAGTAGTTTGTACACTCATCGGCGTTAAATGATCGAAATGGCCTTCCACTTTAGGAGGAAAACTGATAGGGACTGCAGTCCTCCACCAGTGCCTTTGTATGGATTTATTTGAAAGAGAAAACATATCACGTGAAATTCAAAGCAACAACTGACACTTTCCTTGCATTTTTTCAGGGGACCTAGATCTAAGTTCAGGTAGTAAAATATTCGGTGCAGCAACAGGTAAAAGGATTAATATTCATGCACAATCAAACATCTCCTTTATTTCAAAAAAAATTTTTGGCGAGACACAGATAATACAATTTTAAGTCACCTTTGAGGAAAGTTGAAAACTTTTCTCATGACACGAAGCAATAAAAAGATTGAGAAAACTCCTTTAAGAAATTTCTATTCCAACAAGCCTTTTTTTTTTTTTTTTTTGCAGCTGTATGCCTCATCCCCATGTTCATGTTTACGTTTTATGGGTGCTGCCATTTTTTTCCCGGCAGAACTTAGAATAGAGGGTATTTTAACTTACGATCGTGAAAACAATGGTTTTTGTGTGTTGGAAGTGTATTGTTAATATATCAGACGAGACAAATTAAAAAGCGATGGTTTTTAAAACATTCTTAGAATGAGCTGACTCATCCTTTTTAAGTTTTCTCCACGATGTCTCGTCAAGTGTCATAGTTTTAGGCAAGATTTAAGACTACTTATTAGGGCCGGCTTGTTTCTTTGTCGATAATATTGTTATAAAGCATAAATCAAGCAGTGAAAATAGATACTTGTGAGCGAAACTTTTTTAAAACAAGCTGTGGATGTCTTGGGGTGAATCACAAAAGATTCCGATTAATTTTATTATGATATTTTGCAAAGATAATCTAAGCTCTTACTTGCTGTGATACTGAGTAGGTTGAAAAGCACACTCAAGTCTTCGAGGCTAATGTCTAGAAACAGGGTGGTGACGAGAAAGAGTGATGCAAGGCAACAAGTTTATCAGCCATCCTATTTTCAAGCGCCTTGCATCAAAGACGTCAGTGCGAGTTCCAAAAACATGCGAATCAGCAAGTTAAGTAATAAGCTCATCTTTTCAAAATTTAAACCTAGAAACAGGTTTCAGAGCTTTGCAACATTATAGACAATGGAAGCGGTGGGCCTCGATAAACAAACCTAGACCTGGCCTAAAAACTTCGAAAATCGACCTTAAATTATTGGGAAATATTAAAATATTTTTGTAAATGATCACTAATGAATCAAATATTATGCAAATAATATTTTTTCAATTTACCTCTTTTGATATTATGTCCCATCTAAACTATGTATCGATCTAAAAGAGTAGCCTTGGCCGAGTAATCACTGTAAACGGCAAAAGTTACCATTCAGGTTCGGGAAAAGATTGAAATAACCTGTGGAACAAGCCAACTGGTTATTACCTTGGTTACAAGCATTAAGCATCTAATATGTTAGTGCCTTTTTTTTATCTTTTTTTCCCGCAAACACACCACTAGCTAAGCAGGTCAGGGATTACATTATATTTCGAAATAATGTCAAAATCTATTTTAATGAATTCCACTATATTCCAGCTAAATTTGGAAAGCAGTTATAGTGTGTAAATGTTTAGTTTTATTGCTTAATCGATTTCAAGTAACACTAATATCAAAATTGGAATCTGTCGTCCTTGATAAGCAATCCTATATCTGCCTTGAAACCTTCGTAACGTGACTAGGCATTGTGAGGAAAAATGAGAATTTATAGGAAACCGATTCATTAAAAAAAAAATCAGGTTAGCGTTTTCAATGTTCTGTCTGATCTAAATTTATCACAAGATGCAACTGTGCTGGCGCCAAAAGGTGTGGGCCAATGAGATGTAAATGCCTTGAAGATGACCTTCAGTGAAACTCACGCTGTCACAGCGGTATCAGTTGTTTACACAAATAACAATGCCATTCTTTAGAAAATTTTAAATGCTTTGTTTTAAATCGTGCAGCTGTTTACGGTGTGTGTGTGTGTGTGTGTGTGTGTGTGAGCATGCATTGGAAAGATTTCTGCCAATGTTAAGAATTTTAAAAAGCTTTGTTTTAGGTCGCGGAGCAGTTTACATTGTGTTTGTGTGTGTATGTGTATGTGTTAAAT
>BLXT01008033.1:35423-46220 GCA_019648995.1 Plakobranchus ocellatus
AACGAACCGAGCTTAATGGCGTCTGTTGACTGTCTATTCTGTCTTCTGCATGTTGTTCCAGGCACTGGTGGAGGACTGCGGTTCCTATCATTTTTCCTCCTAAAGTGGATGGCCATTTCGATGGGTGTACAAACTACTGCTACTTCGATATGTTTTTTTATGATGATTCTTTAACGGCTGCCTCTATTTCTATGGAAATCCGAAGAAAAAAAAATTATTCTCATACCATCAGCTACAAACGAAATGAAGAGGCAACATTTTAGATCTAGATATTAAATCTAGATCTAGACACTGATAACACTTGTTGCCCACCCACTGACGTCAAATAATCGAAATGGCCGACTTCCTCAGGTGGACAAAGTTGGGACCGTAGTGCTCCACCAGTGCCTAGATCTACTTCTCGATAGGCCTTTTTTATGATTTAATGTTTCTTAACCCTTAATTTACCCGGCCTGCTAGAAATTCGGTAGCCAAATTACTAAGGCAAGGTGCATAACTCTTTTTTTCACAACAGATGCCACTTTAAAAAGTATAAATTCAAATATTGGTTTTAAAAAATTCAAAAAATCTCCATATTTTGGAAAAATGAACAAACTTTCTTCTCATATATAACATGTTATGCTTTTATATCAAGAAAGTGTGAAAAAAAAATAGTAAAAAATGACTACCCATATCAGGGCACTGGTGGACTGCGGTCCCTATCAGTTTTCCTCTTAAAGTGGATGGCCATTTCGATTATTTAACGCAGATGGGTGTACAAACTACTGCTACTTCAATATGCTTTTTTTATGATGTTTCTTAAACGGCTGGCTCTATTTCTATGGAAATTAGGAAAAAAAATTATTCTCATACCATCAGCTACAAATGAAATGAAGAGGCAACATTTTAGATCTAGATCAAGATCTAGACACTTGTTGCCCGCCCACTGACGCCAAATAATCGAAATGGCCGACTTCCTCAGGTGGACAAAGTAGGGACCGTAGTGCTCCACCAGTGCCCATATCAGACTGTGCCTCCAAATCTGGGTCCGAACCCAACCAGATCTAGAGTGCCATTGTTTCGATCTTCATTGTCTAGCCCTCAGTCATCATTACTCATATTATTTTCATTGTCTATATGTCCTTATTCCTCATCAAAAGTGTTATCTACTTCTTCATTTTTGGTTATGGACGGACAGGCTGGCTTAAGAAATTGAAAGCCATATTATAAAAAATCGCTGATATCACTTCTATTCAACCGATTCTCATGCAGTAAAGAACAAACAAAAGTAGAACTATCAAACTGCTGATAGAGCTCTCTTGCGTTAGAAACTATAAAAATAAATAGGCTCTGTTCCTTACAGAAAAAGTGGATGCTAAATGCAAATATTAGCGGGTGATTTGGTATAACATAACTACAGGCAATACCGGGCGATATGGTAATTTAAGAGTTAAAACGGCTGGCCTTATTTCTAAGGAAATTAGAAAAAAAATTTTATTCTCACACCATCAGTTACAGACAAAATGATGGGGCAATATTTTAGATCTAGATTTAATGTCTAGATCTAGACACTGATGACACTTGTTGCACACGCACTGACGTCAAATAATCGAAATGGCGGACTTCCTCAGGTGGACAAAGTAGAGACCGTAGTGCTCCACCAGTGCCATGATTTTTGTTTGTCTGTCCAAAGCTGAACTATCTAGACTATAGAGCTAGCTTTAACAGTCTTTCCCTTTGCATCAGGTACCGTTGTCTCCACACGGTCTTGACTTGGCCTTTATTTTCGTGCTTGTTTCAATAGGGTTCATGATCCAGAACCAAGATCTAGATCTACTTCCATAAGGTGTTCCACAAACATAAAATCAGAATGTCCCAAAAACATAAAATTTTCAACTTTAACAAATATACATATATTACATATCAAACGAAAGAAAATTTAATGCTGAATTCAAATTTAAAACTCTTGACCTAGAGAGCTTTGTTTTTTAAGTTACAGTCAAACGTTTTAAATAATCATTTTCCGGACTGCTCCATCATCCTTTGAGCATATATGTTCTCAAAGAAGCAATTAAAAGCAGTAAAACATTTATGATAATGTGTTTGTATAAATGGAGCATCTCACATTGCGTGTGTCAGCATTAATGATATGCATAACTAGGCCTAGTGTGTCGCAATTGTTATACATACGCACTTTTTGTGTGTCGGTGTGTCCGATAATGCAGTCACACTCGTTTAGGCCTACTTGTTCACAAAACTTAAGGCGTATACTCGGCGACACACAAGACAAATTTCAGGCTAAATGTACTTTAAAGCGATGTTTGGGAATATCTGGTACTGTGAAATCAACGATACCAATAGATTTTACTTGCACACAAAAAAGGTTGACGGAACACTTTTTATATGACGAGAACAGGTTAACGAAGGTGAAAGTGTGTACCTCCAACGGAAGCGTCACACAGCGTGTGCGCATGCATTATATGGCTCCAGCAGTTAAAAATAATAAAATTATCGCAAAACATCGGTATGTTCCGATAGGTAGAATCCCATCTGAGTTTCACACAAAAAAGATTTGGCAAAAACCGATTTTAAGTGCTTATATCGAAAGCTTATAATTTATGCTTCGTGACGACACACAAGACCTTGACATCATAGGAGATTTTTCATCCCTCATGTGGGTCATCGGTAAACATTGGAACTTCCCGATTATGTTTAAAATGTAACAGAGACCTCGAAAGATGTGTTGAAAGAGCCAAACTGAACTATTTTCCCAATTTCAGAGCAGTAAGAGGTCCCCAATGAATGTATGTAAAAATTGGGATATTGTGTCGTTTTTTCGAGGTCCGCACAACATTAATTTTATTTTTTGGCGTAAAGAAAGAACAAAACAGTATTTTCTTGTTAGAGTAGTTTAATTACATTGTCAAGAACACACATACCAAAAAAAAAGTAATTATTTTGGTTACTTAATCAAGTAATTGACATTGAAATTAGCATCTGCTATTTCAGACCTGTTTGTGGAACACGCCATAACTAGGCTTAATTCTAAACCTAGGCCTATAATTGGGGTTGTAAAATTTGTCAGATATGGGCATATCTAGACTATTATATCTAGCATGCCGCCCTCCCTGTCAGTAATGGCGAGGTTGAGAGAGACACACTGAATTTAAGTGAAACTCGCATTTGCCTTGCATTCGCCATGCCAAGCTTAGTGAAAGTGTCAATCATCATCAGATTCTAGACTTGGGATGAATTCCTTTAAAGAATAGTTTACTTGTACATCATTGAATAGTGTCAAATCAAATACATCCTTACCTTCTATTACTAGGTCAATATCAAGTGTTCAGACATAATGCTCAATCCTTATTTTTAAAGTAATCTTTTACATTTATTTATAATAGAATAATTTCTTATAAATTTGTGATGACAAAGTTAAGGCACTTAATAGTCAACTGTAAACAGTTTTGAAAATTGATCTGTCAAGTTCCAAATAATAAAGATAGAAAATAATTATATTGTGAAAACTCTTAAAGAGAAATTGATTGCTTCAGGGCAGTTATATTCTTGGATTATAATGGCTGCTGAACTTTGCCGATCATAGCAATTGCTTTAGAAATAAAAACACAAGTGATCTCCAGAAATTCTATTTCATTTTCACATTTTAAAACTTTGTACAGGTCAGCCATAGTCTATATTCAAGGAATCAAATCGAAAGCTGTGAAAGAGAGAGAAAAATGCTCTGATTCCTGAATTCCAGCAATCATACCAGCCAGACCGTAAATCAATATTGACTTTCTGTAAAAAAAAATGTTTTTTTTTTTTAGGCCAGGAGAGGCAATATTTTGCCTTTTAAAACACTTAATTACAAAGTTGGAAAGGGCAGCACAGCCCCACTTGAACCTCCAGTCTGGGGGAAGGCAAGCTGGACTGCAGCCTATTGCAGGCAATCTTTTTTTTTACGCTTATTGGTCTGTAATATATGCCAATGTAATATTTTATGACTCAAACTTAAAATCTATATTCTGTGATGTCATAATTGCTACATTTCCCCTTTGTTTTTTTTTAGGCAAATAAGTTCTAAATTTCTATTTTTTCCTCAGAGAAAATGGCAATGATTACAAGATGGTACAAATTTTGCCACTAGTTTTGCTACTTGCAAACAACTTCTTCCCTGGAGTACATTGAATGGAGGGAGGAGGAGAGCCAGACAGAAGAAAAACAGGATGGAGAAGATATAAAAGTGAACATAAACATTTGCAGGGACACAAGTGCTTGCACATGGTCAGGATAAATGGAGCAGACTTGTGAACAGCTCATCCAGGTTGCATCCCAAAAGACAAATGGCAGTTAATGTGCAAGGCAAACTGGAATTGATATGGCATTGGTTAGTGACTTTCAAGCAAGTGTGTTATGGAAAAAATTCAGAACATTCTATAAAAAAGTTGTTCATGATAGTTAAAAACTTGACCAATTATGAACATCATTGTGAAATGGTCTTCTTTTGTACCAATAATTACATATTAAAAAATGCATAAAAAATTGGTCTTATGTTTGAATTGGTATTTGTTTAAAATGTCATCATATGCTGTTTTATTATCCTGAGCCATACACTTCCTTTTCAGTCCCAGTATGTTCTTTGCTGGGTGAATTATATAGATTCAATAGTAATATTTTACTTTTTTTCTTGTTCAGGTACCATGAGAGATGCTACGCGGTCTATGCAATGAGAAATACCATTGGTGTGCCATTTTATAATATCTGGCGGTGCATTCAGTAATTGTGTAAGTTAAATGAATGACCAAGTTTTTTGAACCATTTACCAAAAATATAATCCCACAGCACTTACTTTTTTCCATTTTCTTAAAAGAATGCTATTGATGTACTTATGCCCATATTTTGCAAGAGAATTTCTTTTTTCCTTTTCTTTTTAGCATCAACTTAATTTATGTAATTAAAATAAAGCAGCATTCTTCAGCCATTTTTTTCCCTCCTCAATCCGCCTGCATATATGAGGGTTTGCCAAAACGTCGGCTGTCATCATTGTTATGTGCGAAAGATTTTCTACAAACCCTTTTTGAAGAAGTTTAATTCATCAATACATAAATTTTGATTTCGTGAGTGTACTGACAGAGGAAGTAATGTTTTTTGTTTAAAAAATCAGTTTTAGATGTATCCTTGCTGCCTAAATTAACCAAATTAGTTTCGAACATAACTATGATGACAAAATCACCAAAAAAGTGGTTACCCATCAACAAATTAAGCTCATTCACCACCAAGTGAAGAGACAGAGACAAATTTTTTACATGGATATACTCCTGTTATCCAACTCGCATGAATATTACCTCACTGATACTCGATTGGGCTTTTCCTTTTTGTAATTGGAGATTTTTTCAAAATGCAGTAAAAAATGTGACACTATTTTGGGGTTCATCTTTTGGCAATTACTCATATATGATTGAAAAACAATGCCAAAATTTTGAAAAAAATTTTAATGCTAAGAATGAACAAAATATCTTTTACAGAGTTACTCTCCAATTTTTTTTTTCTGCACGCATTGATCCAAACAAAATAATTTTGACTGTGATTGGGTTATAGTATATTCCACAAAAATTTAAAAAAACTATTCTTGAATCTCAAGTCTTACATGGTACATTTGTCTTAAACTGAATTAATAGCAATGTCATGTTTGTAACAACCCCTTAATAATGATTAAGCAACGACCTTATCTCTATGACATAAAAAATATAAAAGTCTTTGAAAGAGTTTACTGGTTAATGGTTCACTTCAGAAAATGTCCTCTTTTTCTTATGTCAACATTACATTTTTTTTTTCTCTCATTTCAGGATGATCTACTGCTGCAAAATCATTGAATGTTCCCTAGACTTCACTTTGTACAGAAATGCATACACATCCTTGAACCTGAAAGCCCAGTGACCACTGAGCATCTACTACAGACCTGTTTGCTCCATGCCGACCTCAAACTGCAAATGTGGACTGAACGAGCAATGTTAGAAACAAAGGACTTTAACCGCCTGTGGGGCTTGGAAGTGCTAAGTGATCTTAAGAGCTACAGGAGTGACATTGAAGGATTGAGTATAGAAAGGACTATGCAGTGCTAGTGACAAATTGAGGGTAGGAATTCACTCAGCATCCACGGATTTGTATGATCAAGCCATATGTTCCTATACAGAAAAATTGGTTACTGAACAGTTGGTGTTAAATCTATTTATTTGAAAGGGATTACTTCATTTTTTCAAATTTTTTTGTATTTTTATAGCTAATTGACATATGAGCCAGTCATCTTTATACCATGTGACTAAGTTAGGTAACAATTGTTGAATTTCACCATTTAACATTTAATGGCTGATTATATCCAAGCATTCTTTGGCTATATATTTATGTGAATATCATATTAAATCGACATTTACTGTTAACTTCAAGTCAGGCTGGTTCATTGGGAGAAAGAGCTATTTTTCTAAACAAACACCTCTGCTTTTACATATCTTGGTAAAAATATGTTGCTTCTAATAGAGATAGTAAATACTATGTGAAAGACTGATCCAAAATAATTTTTAAACTGTCTTTATTTTGTTTGCATTGAACAAAATCAGCTTATCTTGATTTTCTGGTACATGAAGGCATCAAACTAAAATTACCATTTGCTTTGTTAACAGACTGAAGGGGACCATGTTGCAGATTCCTTTGGTGTGCCTGAATGTAACATCAGTTTTCTCATGGTCTGTGCCAGAGTTTTTATCAGCAGGGCCTCATTCTGTTATTGGTAAAGGACTTATCCTAATCTTCCTATGGCCGCTTTACTTGAGTGTTTTCCATATGTCTTCTCTTTCCCACTTTCATGTAAACACGCAATAGACAAAGGCTACCTTATTTCAAAGATAGGCCTAGCCTCAACCTGCACAAGACCTATTGGGCTAAACATAGTGTTGCCTGTTTGTGTGGCTTAAAATCGCTGTGTTTCCCTTCATCCAACTCGGCAATTCTTTCAGGTTTTGAACTTTTCACAATATGTATGCCTATTACCAGTAAGCCATCATGGAACACACAATGCAATCAATTATTTCAGAGTTGGACTTAATCCACCTCCTTAAATTAGTGCAATACCTGCGGATGATAACATGGCAAGTTTACTTTCAACATTTAACAAATATTGTGTCTACTGATTAAGGTTTCAATCTTGCAAACATAGCACATGTGTACATGCATGTCTTAACACTGGTCAATATCACCATCATAAAAAAGAACTTAGAATTAAAACTTGACAGTTAAGCCATAGTTATACAAAATGGATTTAATTGAAATATTCAATCAGATAAAAGCACCTAGAAAAATTATGTGACTTACTAGTTAGTATTAAATGTCTCTTGTTGGCTCAAAGTATAATGATGAGCAGATTAAACACACTTTTGTTCAATATTTCCTTGTGCAGGTTAAAGCATCATACTAGCTGCTCTTTCTCCAAACCAAACTGACCAGACTTTCTTTAACTTAGTTCAGACTGAATGTTTTTTCTTTGATATGTTTACCAAGTTTCCGTATTAAATCAGAGTGGATTGTCTGCATTACTGCAGATTTCTTCATTTTCAATATTGTGCGGAATTTTTAAACTTTGCTTCATATATATTTCATTACTTTAGAGTGGAACAAAATATGTTACATTGATACCAAAGTGCCTTTAAATGGCTATATGTGTTGTTCTTCCTACGAACTTAAGCTCCACCCCTCTTAGATATGCTGCCGCCTTCAGCGGTCCACCACCTAGAAAAAAATCTGTGGTTTTCTTTATTGCTCACTAGAAGCATTGATAATAGAAATTATTTGCATTAAAATTATTGTCATGTTAAAAAGATTAGATGAATAGGGACGACGTTGAATAATATGCTCAGTGAGAACAGACGACTGCTGCAATTTATGTTTTGGGCCAAGCCCCATTTATTTTCACAAACGATAATTTAATACAATATTGTTGTTATCCAGCGTCGCTCCCCAGAACATTGGCTGCCCGCACTGCCTCATGTACTATCTGTCTCCATACATCTCTCTCCAGGATGACATCGTATATCTCTCTTGTAGTCATCTGCGTCCAGGATTTGATGTTGTCAAAATAGTTGATACATGGTCTGCCCCATTGTTGCTTGCCTTCCATTCTTCCTTGCAGTATGTTTTTCATCAGCGTGCATTTACTTCGGCATGTGTGCCCAAAGAAAGTTAATTTTCTTTTTTTGATGTAGTTAAGGAGTTTGTGTTCTTCATTTAGTTCTTCTAGGATACTTTGATCTGTTCTCCGCTCTCTCCAGCTTATTCGTAATAGTCTTCTATAAAACCACATCTCGGCTGAATTTATTTTCTTCTCTTGTTTCTTTTTGATCGTCCATCCTTCGGCTCCGTATGTCATCACGGTCCACACTAGTGTTTTCATAATTTTAATTTTCAGTTGGAGCGTTATTGTCTTGTCCTTCCAGATGTTTACCAAGTCTTGCATTCGCTTCTTTGCCATTCCGATTCTAGCGTTTATATCGTTTGTATTGTCTCCAGAGTCCGTTTTTAGAGATCCCAGGTATTTAAAAGTGTTTACTTTTTCTATATTTTCCTCTTCAAAAGAAATAGGTTGATGGTTCTTTCCAATATATAAATATTTTGTCTTTTTCGCATTTAGTTTCAAACTTTTTGAGACGCCAGCTTTGTTCAATTCTTCTATGAATTTTGAAGCCTCTTCGTGGTTCTTTGCAAAAAGGGCTGTATCGTCTGCATACCTTAAATTTGAGATCTTCCTTCCTCCGACTTCTATACCATACTGGTCGACATCAGTTTCTCTCATGATTTGCTCGGTGTATAGACTGAAGAGGTGTGGGAAGAGAATACATCCTTGCCTTACGCCTTTCAGAATTTTAAAGCTTTCGGTGTGTTGGTTGTTCCATCTTATGCTTGCTTCTTGGTTGGTATAAAGTGATTGGATCATCACGATGAGGTGAGGTGGAAATCCCATCATTGTGAGCGTTTTGAAGAGCAGGCTGTGGTCGACACTGTCGAAGGCCTTGCTGTAGTCTATGAAGATGATATATGCTTCTTTGTGTGATTCAATTACCTTTTCAATCATGACTTAGATGGAGCACAGCATGTCGGATGTTCCCCTACCTGGCCTGAAACCTGACTGTTCTTTTGCCAGTTCATTCTCAATCTTGGCTTTCAGGCGTTCTAATATGATGTAAAGCATTATTTTGCTGGTGTGGCTGATGAGGGCAATAGTTCTGTAGTTGCCGCAATCTTTCGGATCTCC
The DNA here is from genome assembly GCA_019648995.1 of Plakobranchus ocellatus. Taxonomy (NCBI): domain Eukaryota; kingdom Metazoa; phylum Mollusca; class Gastropoda; family Plakobranchidae; genus Plakobranchus; species Plakobranchus ocellatus. The sequence goes on from BLXT01008033.1 coordinate 44,698, forward strand.
TGCTTTGTGAAGCATTACTATCTCCTGCTTTTTCCATTCTGCTGGCCAAGTTTTAGAGTTCCAGATTTTACAGCAAAGATGATTCATTGCTTTGATTGCTGTTGGTCCGCTTGCCTTTAATAGCTCTGATGGTATGTTGTCTAGTCCTGGCGCTTTTCCGTTTTTTCAGTTTCTTTATTGCGCCTTCGACTTCTTCTATCAAGGGCGGTGGTTCGCCTTCAATTGGCTCATCTTTTGTTGACTCTTCTTGTGAGGGGTTTAAAGGCCAAAAAAGTTCCTCACCGTACTCTCTCCATCGCTCCATTATATCTTGTGGTTCACTCAGAGTTTCGCCGTCTTTGGATTTTATAGCAAGTTGGCGTGGCTTGAAGTCCTAACGTCGAATTGTTTTTATTTTTTCAAAGACTTGTTTTGCTTTGTTGTTGGTGTCAAACTCTTGTATTTGGGGGCATTCTTTTTCCAACCATTCACGTTTGTCATTTCGTATTTTGTATTTGATTTCATTTCTCAGTCTTATGTATTTGCCTTTTTCGTTGTTTTTTCGGGCCTTGCGTTTTTCATTTGCTAACTCGATGGTTTCTGTTGATATCCATGGTTTCTTCTTCATTGACTTTTTCTTTCCTAGTGTATTTTCAGCTACCTCGATCCAAATATTTTTCATGCCTAGCCATAGTTCTTCTGGGGTCTTTTCCTCACATGTGTCCAAAAGAGCTTCAAATCTGTTTTCCGTTGCAAGTAGATATTCTGTTTGAGTGTTCGATTCTTGCAATTTGTTGAGCTCATATCTTATGAGTGGGTTGTTGTTGCTTTTCTTCCTATAACTCTTCAGTTTCATTTTAGCCACTACAAGTATGTGATCTGTGTCACAATCTGCTCCTGGTTTGGTTTTGCATTTGATGAAACTCGAGTACCATGTCTTCTCGACTAGTATGTAGTCAATTTGGTTTCTGCATCGATCACCTGGTGATATCCATGTATATCTTCTTCCCCCACCTTAGCATTGAAATCCCCCATTACAATAGTCGTGTTTCGTGGGCTTATTGAGTCTTTCACTGATTGGAGCTGATTATAAAACTGCTCTACTTCTTCGTCATCGTGGGAGGTTGTGGGTGCATAAGCCTGGATTATTGATGTTTTTACTGGGTTTGTGTCTAGATGGATTATTAATATTCTATCTGATACTGCATTGTAGCTAATGAGACTATTCTTCATCGATTTATCCAAAATGATAGCTACTCCGTTCAAAGTTCCATTACCTCCGCTGTAGATAATTTTGCATCCATTATAGTCAAAATGTCCATTGTCTTTCCATCGACATTCACAAATACCTAGAATGTAAACGTCCTGGTGTTCCATTTCGTTGATGAGTAGATGGAGTTTTCCCATTTCTTTCATTGTTTGGACGTTCCAAATTCCGATAATTGTTGCGCGTTTGTTGCTTCTTATCTTGTTTCTGTGTTTGTTGTCTTTTTCGGTTCTCATACCATTCGTTCGACGTGAGGACTCCTCTGTAAAACAAGTCG
>BLXT01008033.1:47139-59180 GCA_019648995.1 Plakobranchus ocellatus
GCCATAGTTATACAAAATGGATTTAGTCGAAATATTCAATCAGATAAAAGCACCTCGAAAAATTATGTGACTTACTAGTTAATATTAAATGTCTCTTGTTGGTATAATGATGAGCAGATTAAACACAATTTTGTTCAATATTTCCTTGTGCAGGTTAAAGCAACATACTAGCTGCTCTTTCTGCAAACCAAACTGACCAGACTTTCTTTAACTTAGTTCAGACTGAATGTTTTTTCTTTGATATGTTTACCAAGTTTCCATATTAAATCAGAGTAAATTGTCTGCATTACTGCAGATTTCTTCATTTTCAATATTGTGCAGAATTTTTAAACTTTGCTTCATATACATTTCATTACTTTAGAGTGGAACAAAATATGTTACATTGATACAAAAGTGCCTTGAAATGGCTATATGTGCTGTTCTTTCTAGGAACTTAAGCTCCACCCCTCTTAGATATGCTGCCGCCTTCAGCGGTCCACCACGTAGAAAAAAATCTGTGGTTTTCTTTATTGCTCACTAGAAGCATTGATAATAGAAATTATTTGCATTAAATTATTGTCATGTTAAAGCGATTAGATGAATAGGGACGACGTTGAATAATATGCTCAGTGATAACAGACGACTGCTGCAATTTATGTTTGGGGCCAAGCCCCATTTATTTTCACATACGATAATTTAATACAATATAGTATAATTAAATACAACTCAGTCCACTCCCTTTTAGATAAGATCAAATTTCTGATGCGCTCAATGACGGTACTTAAGACTAATACAATTTCAGTCCACTCCAGGACTACTTTATATGTGGTTTTACTTTCAGTCCGCTCCAGGACTGCCTTTCAAAGGTGGTTTTACTTTCAGTCATTCCAGGACTGCCCCTGAAAAAATTAAATAATGGGAGGAATTCTTATTACATTTCAATTGATTAAATTCTCATTTCTGTATTTTAAACTCATAATTCAACATAATTTCTATTACTTAACGAAAAATACATATCTTTAACTCTTAAACACTTAGATTTACAATCCATTAATATTTCAAGCATTTTAACGCTCAGATATTAATGTTGATATAACGCTTCAACATTTAATCGTTTTTAATATTCAATGATTTTGACCATTTAATTTTCCAATCACTCCGACACAAAGCCAATTCTGGCAAATATCTGCTAACCAAAATGCACTATCGTTTAATTAAATTTATGGTTAGATCATAGCCCACAGGGCTGCTGCATAGACAATGCGTTCAAACATAGACAATATTTCACATACCCGATTACCAGCTGTCTATACTCCAACAATTTGGAGACCTTTCTTCAAAGGTGTTTGGATTGCAGCTGAAGCTAAACGCTACCTCAGCGTTTAGAAATCACCAACCGAGTGCTACTCATCGGTGAGCTTGGAGCCTCACTGTCACTTTGCTAGTATTCCTCCCTGTGCTACCTTAACCTTCCTAAGAACATTAAAGTAAAAGTTATGAATAAACAACTCAGGGTATCTTCATGGCAAATGCTCTTTGTTTCATTTTTGTCCTTTCATTTTAACACTTGATCTAAGTATGAAAAGTTTTAAATGCAAATGATACATAAGCTAAATGGCTAAGGAGGCCGTGGATCATGACAATGATGCTGGTACAATTTTATTAAGCTTCTGTTGGATGTAGATTAACCCATTGGCTGAAATGATCAATGTTAGATGTATTCTAAGTAATAGGAAGAATCTTGCGTTTTGCTCCCTAATGTCATGAATGATTATATGATTATTATAATTTAAATAATGTCATGAATGATTATACAATTTTTATTATTATAATTAAAATGCAAAAGACGTGCTCCTTTTTTTACTCCCCATCATAAGAGAGTGACTTGTCCTATGATGAAAACTTGTCATGCGCCATTCAGATTTTCAGAGATGGTAACACAAGACACCACACCAAATTACTCTGAGGACATAGTTATCAAGGCTCTCGTTTTTTGCTAAATTTGACTTGTAGGTGCTTGTGGATTCAGGTGGTAAAATAAACTTGTAAATGACTGCCCATAATGAAAATTTATCCTGCGCCAAAATATTGTAATTCAGCATGCTGAATTATCCATGAAAGACTGGCTTTTTAAAAATATTTTCTTATCTTGGTTTTATGTGTCAGTGATTCTAGTTGTAGGATTTCAGCATTTTCCCTCTTCAGCTGAATTTCATCTTTAATTTAATGCATTTTTATGTTGCTCAATAGATATTATAGATATTTCATTACTTCAGAGTTGGACAAAATATAAATGAAATTGATGTCAAAGTGCTTCCAAATGGCTTTATTTGTAGTCCCTTTTTTTTTTTTGAAATACATTTTGTGGGAAAGCATGCTCCTAGACCCCCAGAGGTATGCCCCCACCTTGGGCGTAGCATTTTCTGTCACTTTGAAAAAAATTCCTTGGTTTTCTTAATTTCTTACTTGAGGCACTGAGAGTGTTTTCTTTTTCCATTGGACACTGCTGTATTCTGCTAAAGGGAGGCTCTATCACTTTTGCATTTTGAATTGTTGAATTAATCTTGTCTGTGGTAAATAGAGGGTTGTGCTATTTTCACTTGGTTTTCTTTTTTCTTTCTGTTGTTTTTTTTTTTAATTGTTACTTTTTTTTTTTGTTGTTCAAAAGTATCTTTCTACAGTAAGGAAAGCACATTTCTCTCAGTGTTAATTTCTTTAGCAAATCCTTTTTATATTTGGCAATCAATTATGTAGTTGTCATTGCTCATTCTCTCATCTCATTTTTTTTCCATGGGATTTCTTCTACTTTAAAAAGAGTTGTTTGATCTGAAAGTTTAATGACTATAAGAGTGAAAAGAACACTTCAAAAAGAAAAAAATACTTATGTAAATTATCTGCTCTGCTCTTTGGTCACTTTAAAACTTTGACCTCAGTATGATCCAGAAGGAAACACTCACATCAGGTGGACCAGTTCAGCTTCCTAATGCTTATTTTATGATTTCTACTAATATTTCATCTGAAGAGAAAGGATGTTGTGTCTGATATATTTGAATGTTTATGATTGGTTTGTTTTCATGCTAACCTTGACCTACCTAGAGACCGGTCCAAATGAGGCACAAGTGAAATTTAATGTTTTGGACTATGAAGAAAATTGAAACTTAATACTGAGATGGTAAACATGAAATAATTTTCTGCTTTGGTGGAACATTTTCATTTGTTAAAAGCTTAATGAACTAAAAACGTGACATGCCTTTTATTTTTAAACTGCTCTTTGCTACTCAGACTTATTGGAGTGGTCTCATATTTATTTTATAGCTTTGCTTAAATTTGTTACAGAGTACACAGCATCCTTACTCTTTATTGTATATTCTAACTATCATGAGAACTGGTCTATTTTGTGTAACTAATATTTTTTTTCCCAAAAAAGTTATGAAACACATTTTTGTAGGAAAAAAATTGTTTCTTAAAAATTTTTTTTTATTGAGCAAACTGCAGCCATCAGATAAACTACTCTAGAATTAGACCTGTATAAAGGTTTAAAACTTAATAAGAGTAGATCATAAACTCTGGGGAGAAACCGTTACTTTTGTAGAATTTCAAAATTTTCAATGTCAGATCCAAACAATTCATTCTGTTTTGTAAAGCATAGCCTTCAAGCAGAGCAGTATAGAACTTAAAATTTTCTAAAGTGCTATTCCTGATTTTTAAGCTTTAGGAAAGTGTCAAAGCTATGTATAGTCCTTCTCATTCTCATCCTCATTTCTTTTGGCTTGATTCCAGTACAAACTTTTTTTTTGTCTCTCGTGATTGTTTCTTGTATATTTTAATTCATTTTAATCCACAGCCTTAAAGCTTTCCTTTCTTTTGACTTTTCACTTTAATTCTATTTCTCTGAACGTCTTCAAATCAGTTCTGAAATGGTATAATTTTTTAAAGCAGGGTTATGTGAAAGGCAAAAATGTCTACAAAATGAATGTTTTTTATAGTCCTTTGTGCTTGATAATTAGGTCTGTCAGGTCACTTAGATGTTTTCTTTTGAAATCCAGGCAACCATTAATTCTTGTTTACGTGATGGTCAGTCCTTTTTCACATCTTTATGTTGGCTTCAATTTTTTGTAATAAACTGACTCGCATATTGGGAGCAAACCTTTTAAAAATCTCCAAGTCTCAACAGAAGTTTTTTTAAATCATGAAGACAGCTTTGTTAGTGAAAGAATTGCCAATGTTTCATTGAATCCAGGGGCCCTAGTAATTTTTAAATTGACTTAAATTTCTTGAGTCTCTTGAAATATTCTGTTGAAAACAAAGCTTTCATTTCCGACTTTTTCTGTTTTCAGCTTTGACTTTAAAAGGGCTTGCTTTCTTAAGCTTAAAACTTTGATCTATAGTGGTCGTTTTAACTGCTGTCAGTTTTGTTCACAATGCCTTCTGATGTTACTGAACTATCAAACAGATTTAGTATTAAATAATTTCATTAGAATATTGGGGGTTTGTTTATTTAAACATATTTATAGCGAAAATGATTCGCGCCACATATTTTTTTCCTTTGTATTGATATAACATTAAAGCAGCAACCATTTTGCTTGGCCTCCCTCTTCCTTTGGATAAATGACACATGTTATCCCTCACAGCTATAATGCTGTTCATGATCATTGTCTTACCACTGTGCAAGATCGGGGGTTATAAATACACACATCATCATGCACATTTTCCTTTTACTAACCTGTAGAACTGGGAATTGTGGGTTAAACTACACATGTGACTAATGCAAACACAGAAAATGAAATAAATAAATAAATAAATGAAGAGATTTTTAAGTAAGAAAAAGGTCACATGCAATTGTGTCCAGCATTGTCAGTCATGGGTCCTTACCAATTATTATATAAGGTTTTATCATACCAAACAAGTTTTGATTCTTGCTTTCAAAAGTTAAAGTTGTCTTGTTTATACATAATGGCAACACTATATCTATACTTTAAAAAGGGAAAAAGATGATTAGAGAAAAAAATGTTATTTCCTTGTGCTCCAAAAATTGTCACCTGTTGGATGTAGTAAGTTTTCACCCATATACTGGAGAGAGGTAGTATATGGGTGATTACAGTAATTGCCCATTCACGCCTTAACTGCGGCTTGTTGTTACATGGGTAATATAGCTTTCCTCCCCCTTGTTTTGTCTTCGTATAAAATTTATATCATGGACAAAATGATTTTCAGCTTTATTTACAGTTCTATATCTGTAACATGAGTATTCCAAGCATTATCCTCTTTAGTGGTTAGGGGTGCTTCCCCCTGTGCGGAAATCTACCCATGACTAGACATTTGAAAGGCTTTGCAATATTCAAACTACTCACCTTCAAAGGAGTGTACAGGTTATAAGGATCTTTGTACGCATTGGCAGGGAAATAATCCCGAGTGAGGTGCAGTTTTTTGCCACTCCGTAGTTCCATTTTAATAATTGGAAAAAAAAGCTAAAATGTCAACAAATTGTATGTAAAACAACAAAAAAGCACAGCCAAAATGTCAACAAAATATGTAGGAAGATACCAAGTCAAAAATGGAACAAAAGTAGGACACAAACGTCTCCTAATTGCTATGTATAAGCGATTATATATAAATACAGAATAGCTTGGATAGTTGATATAAAACAGGAAAAAACTCCAAAAACCGGAGAAAACAAAAACAAAAGTGTCTCCCAATTGCCACGTATAGGCAATTTTATGTAAAGCAGAGTAGCTTGGAAAGCCAATATTAAACAGGCAACCACTTTCAGCATTGAAGCAATGCAAAACGACAATGGCTCCGAATTGCTATGTATTAGCAACTTTATGTAAAGCAGGGAAATCAGATTATCAGAAGTCAATATCTTGCAACCGCCTCGATGAAAGCTGAATTACTAGTGAAGTTAAATTTTTTAAGAATATATTATGAAGTTTTTATCTCCGACTTTAAGCCAAGTTAGAGCCCTAGGGACCTTATCATTATGTGAGTAGACAAGCATCTGGAACAGAGTCACTTATTTTAATCTCTTGTTTATATTTTAGATGTGTTTCAGCTCACAGTCTCTGGGCCTCTTGAGCATTACTAAAAGTAAATTGTCACTTTTGGCAAAAAAGAGTAAAATGGTGGATAAGGACTGAGAAGAGATGGAAAGGGTGGTTAAAGAATTGTGAAAACAGGAAGAGAGAGGGAGAAAAAGAGGGGAAGAGAAAGGGCAAAACAAAAAAAAAGTGAACAAAAAAATTGGGAAATAAACAGATCTGAAAAAAAAAACCAAAAAAAGAGTATATGTAAAGAGAGATGGGAGAAAGAAGAGGGGAAAGCCAGATAGAGAGAGAGACAGGACAAAACAGGTCAGGAGAACTCAATAATAATAATAACAGTACTACCACTACTAATAATGATAATAATAATAGTAGTAGAATGTACAAGAACAAAGATACTCGCAAGTATGGGTGATGTTCTTAGGTTGCCTGAGGCCTTCCCTCACCTCACCACTACTATTTAATAATTTTAGGGCCTTAGCCTCTCTGTTTTAAATGTTGAGGCCTCTGGGAAAAAAATGTTAAGGTAATTTCATTATAATAAACTTCAATCAGAAAACATAACTTTAAAAAATCTCACACAGTTTATCCTCATCTAATAACAAAATGAAAGGTACCTTGCCTCAAAGATATATCAAAAGCTATTTGTAACGGTCAAAGACACAGTGTTCTGACAAAGACAAAAACAAATACACGAAGACAAATGTTTATAGGCTTATTGTGTGAAGACAATTGGAACATTAGTCTTTGAAAAATGCCCTCTATTGAAACTTCTACTGCCAAATACGCACTTGTTGCATAAAATATTGCCACTATAGTCACATTGACACATCTTTTTCTTATACTTCCACCAGTTTGATGAAAAGGGGGAAAAGTCTTGGAAACTATAAGGTGGTTTTAATATTGTTACACTTGTAGTAGGAACAAAACCCTTTCCATGTCTTGCACGAATAGCTACAAGTGTTTGAAGTACCTTTTTTGGCCCGGCCATTATCACCTGGAACTCTTATTATCATTGAGGTTTCCAGTTACTTGGTCTTGATTCTGAAGAAATATTGTTCTACTGTTCAGGCATTGATGTAAAAGATCAGGTAATATAATTATCGTATGGTACAAGCTGCTTAACTTTCGGCAGCCCCAGATATTAGTCAGTGACCAAAAGCTACATGTGGAAGCCTTGGCAGTGAGTGACACTTGCCGCTTCCAGCAGTTGATTGCTTTGATGGTTGAGCTATTTGAATCTATAACTTTACTATAACCAGAGCCCGGAAACGATGTGATAGACACCATGCCTGAAAAGGTTTTTACATCGTCTAATTATTTTCTTTTATGTAAATTGAAAGTAATTTTCTCTTTATTCAAATGGATACAAGTTGATACCATGGAGATTTATGACTTTTTCCCACCTACAGGAATATCCGGAAAAGCAAATTTTCAAAGTTGAACAAGATTAACTTTGACTAACCTTTGAAAGGGGTTAATAATACCAGGTTAAAAAAGAGATTGGAAAGACTTCGATCATGCACACAAGTGATGTTCCTTAAAAGTGACAAAATGAAGGCAATTTTTGTTGTCTGTTGACAATTTTATAAAATTCGCCAACAATTATCAGCAATTACAAGTAATTGCAGATGCAAAGATAGATATATTTGAAATTTTTGACAGAAAAAAAAAAATGATCACAGCAGATCATCATCTTAAAGGCAGATAAGTTTTGTTGATCAGATCTGTTTCAGTAATTAACTTAGAAATAAATACCATGATCTAAAAAAAACCTACTTTTTTTTTCGTGTCATCAAAAGGTTATACTGTAATATGACAGGTTGGTTGGCAGTCTAACTTTCATTACTCTACTGCTCTTGTGTGTAGATTCGGAAATCTTGCAGAAAGATTTTTTAGAGGGAATCCAATTGATCTTCATTTCGTATAAAATTTACATCATGGACATGTTTTTCAGCTTCATTTACAGTTCTATATCTGTAACATGAGTATTCCAAGCATTATTCTCTTTAGTGGTTAGAGGTGGTTCCCCTGCGCGGAAATCTATCCCATCATTAGACATTATCAGGGCTTTGTAATGCTCAAACCACTTGCCTTTAAAGGCGTGTATAAATTGTACTGGTCCCTGTTGGCGTTGACAGTAAATAATCTCGATAAGGATGGACCCTCTTTCCATTTCTAAGTTCCATTTTTATCGTTAAAGCCTCAAACGTTTTTTATTAGTGACACCAAAGCCAAGTGTCTCTAAATTGCTATGTGTAAGCAATTCAGTTTAAAGCACGTTGGCTTAGAAAAAAGATGTCAGGAAAATTAAAGGAAAAAAAGACACCACCAAAATGTCTCAATTGCTGTGTATCAGCAAAAATATGTAACCACTGGCTTAGAAAGCCAATAACGTGAAGAAAATTGAAGGAAAAATAGACACCAAACTGGGATGTTGATAAATTTTTGTTTTAGAACATGTATCTGAAACAGACCTGAAAATATCAGGGCAATCAAAAAACTGTCTTTTTCTTTCACATCGTTTTCAGATGGGTTTTCTCCCCCTATCTCTTGTTTTCTGTTAGGTGCCAAAACTGTAAATGTAACAAATGGAATCATGATTCACCAGTGATTCCTGTTTTGATAATATATTTACAAATTTTATCTCTTGGTGTTTGATTTATGAAACTCCGTCTGCAAATTTTAAAATTGAGAACTCGCCTAGAGATCTTGAAAGGCTTAGAATGTAAATCTGATATGCAGGATTGACTCTTGAATGTAAAAAAAAAAAAAAAAAACTACACGTAACTCCTTCATTTCACTGTCACGCAAAAAATGATTTTTTAAGGACTTTATTAAAAAAGCTTCTGTCATTTTTTAGACTGTATCAAGCCTAAGTTCTATGCTCATTCTGCCCACTTTTTCATTTATTCTCTCAAAAGACGAAAGAATACATCTTTAAGAATTGGTTCTCTGTGCTTTCACTGTGGAACCCAATGCAAGAACTACAGATCCTATAGTGTTTGCTGCAAGTGTAGCTTATGTTTGTCACTCTCCATATGCAAACTAAAATTTCCTTTGCCTGTGGGTTCTGAACTATAATTATGAAATAAATAACTTGTGTGTGTTTAGAAAAATATTCTGAAAATCTGTTTCAAAGAACTTAATAAATATATATCTTGAAATTATTTTTTTCAACATTTGGTTGAAGCATATCAATGTCTTGAGACCAGGTCAAATGATTTGGAAGTTGCACTTGGAGTATTAAACAGGCAGAAATTTCATGTGATAAGCATTGCAGTTGTGAAAACTGAATAGAGATAGAGTAATTCTGTGTTAAGGAGTTGGGGGCAAAACAACCCCAAAATTTAAAGTATTTTTTCTTAAAAGTGTTGCATGCAACTTTCGACGTATGAGAACTGATCTCAAGAGTTTTAAATAATTAGGATTTTTCCTCATCAAGCGCTCGGGTTAAAAAAACCCTGACAGACAAGATCAACCTCTTTCATATAAAATGAAGCCAAGCCCCAGTCAATTAAAAAAAACCACATTTCTCTTTTTGTCTTTGTTTAGACAAGACTTCTCTTTTCTTGGACTTGCATCAAGCCAGTGTTCTCTGTTTATCCTGAGTACATTATTTATTGACTCCGAAGACAATAAAGTATCTTTTTTTTCTAATTGGTTCTCTGTGCTCATACAATTCTTACTGTGACTGTGGGATCAATGCAATAACTGCAGATTCAATGATATTTGCTGCAGGTGTGATATATTTTACTTATAACATACACAGACTGAAATCTCTTTACTTCATGTGGCCAATCTGTTGTGTAATCTGCTATGGAGGTGCCTCTTCTTCAACATGTGTTAAACTGGCTACACAAAAAATAACCAACACTTTTTACCTGAAATACTCAGGATGTATCACAGAAAGGCATGATTCACAGCTTTCACATTGAATGAGGGCAAAGCCTCAGCCACTCAAAAAAAGAATAAATTGTGATTTCTTGGACTCCATCAAGCCAACGTTCTGTGTTCTTTCAAGGTGTATTTTTATCCATTGTTTCAGATGACAATGGCATATCTCTTTCCTAGTCAGTTCTCTGTACTTTTACAATGCAAGAACTACTGGTTTTATGTTGGTTTCTACAGGCACAAACTGAATTATCAATGCCTGTAGGTCCTACACTATAATTATGAGATATATGTTGCACGTCATGTGTTAAATAAATTTTCTGAAAATACGTTTTAAAGAATTAAGAAAAAATGTTTTATCATTTTCTTCAACAATGTCTTGACTCCAGTTCGAATGATTTAGAAGTTGCATTTTCAATATTTGATAGGCAGAATCTGCATTTACTTAAGGTTTGCAGTGAATACTTTTTCTCTAATCATAACATGCAATATCTGACTTATGAGGGCTGGTTTCAAGAATGCTAAATAAGTACATGTTTTCAAGAATAGAAATTGAACTTTTTGCCTGAAACCCTCAGGATATAACACATGATCTACTCTTTCATGTTGCATGAAGGGGAGACCACAGCCCAAACAAGGACAAAAACACATCTGAATTGTCATCTTTCTATATTGAAAAAAGTTTTTCAGAACAAGGCTATTACTATTCTTGAAGTGTATCAAGCCCAAGTTCTGTGATCATTCTTTGCATATTATTATGTTTTTCCTCAGATGACAATGGAATATCTTTTTTTCTAGTCAGTCCTTTATGCTTGCACAGTGCTTACTGTGGCTGTTGACCCCAGCGCAAGAACTCTAGATCCAAGGACATTCTCTGCAGGTGTCATTTTTGGTACTTTTCACAGGTGTTGACTAAATTTTTTGCTGTCTGTGGTTCCTACAATGTGTTTGTGGTAGTTATAACAGGTACATGAAAAATCTCTTTTCTAGTCCATTCCCTGTGTTTATGCTGAGGCAGTGGAGCCCAATGTTAGAACTACTCATTCTACGGCTTTTGCTGCAGGTGTGGTTTATGATAGCTCTAACAGGTACTAATTGAAATGTCAACTGCCTGTACAACCTCTTTTCCTTATGTGGTTGGCCAATCTATTATGTTATCTGTTGCAGAGGTGCCTTTTTCCCGCCATCTGTTGAACAGAATCCAAAAATTAAATTAATTTTTGTTTCAATAATAGTTGAAGCATGTATTAATAATTGTCAGTCAGTCAGTCAAAAAATAAAAGCTGTAACTTAAAAAAAAAATATAACATGGATAAAGATGATTCACCCGTATATTGTTCACTTTATAGAGAGAAAATATTGATTCAAGTTTTCTTTTTTGTAATCTTTTGCAGAGATGCCTTTTTCCAGCCATCTGTTTAATAAAATGCAAAAATTAAATTAATTTTTGTTTCAATGACAGTTAAAGCATGTTTAAATAATTCTGTCAGTCAGTCAGTCAAAAATAAAAGCTGTAACTTTAAAAATGATTCATCTGTATATTGCTCTCTTTATAGGGAGACAATATTGATCTATTCACTTTTTTTTTTCAATTTGTCTGTATTTTATTGTAATATTTGCATTAGATGTTTGCAGGGTCCATTTATACATTATTGATATATATATATGTGAAGGGACATTACGTCGGCAGGCAGGGTTGGATATTGTCAGTGTGGTTCTTTTCCTTGTATTATCAAAATATTGAAGAATCTTTTTTTCAAAGATTATTGATCCATGTATGAAAAAACTCATAAGTTTGCTCAATGAAAGTAGGGCTTTGCATTGATACCTGGATAGAGAAACGCACTGACATGTGAGAGTTCTCATGCACTGCTTGTATTATGATTTATTATAAATTTTCAGAAGAGGACTACTCAATCCAGACTGGTAAACGAGTCCCTGGCGTGGTTTTGTTTAAAAACCTGTAAACTCGGAAAGAAATGCTGAAAGTTTGTTAGGATAGAGTCATTCATATTTACAAAGATAAAACATTTAACTGAAATAAAAAATGGAAAATCTTTTATGGTTTAGCTGTTTCTCTCCTCCCCTCTCCTTAAAGACAGGTTATTTCTAACACTGGAATGACTC
>BLXT01008033.1:113085-131441 GCA_019648995.1 Plakobranchus ocellatus
AGAGGGCGGGTGAGAGAAGGAAAGAAAAGGTGGGGGGTAATTGGAATGAGGAAATGGCACTGAGAGGTCTTCTAGAGATTCTACTACCTTCTTTACGAGAGATTGCATAGAAGATGGAAGTGCGTAAGGCTGGGGGAAGGGGCTAGAGTAGGGAGGTGAGGAGGTAGGATAGGAATGTTAGGGCTAGAGGGAGTAGGCGAGTCATTAGATGGGTGGAGAAGGTGAGGTGGGTAAGGATATGTGGGAGGTGAGGGGGTAGAGGGAATAGAGGGAGGGACGGGGGTAAAGGGCATGGGAGGGAGGTGGTAGAGGGGATAGGAGATAGAGAGGCATAGATGGAGAAGGGGGAGGGTATAGAAAGAAGTAAACCTACATCTCATTAAGTTTGTTGTGCTAGTGGTCGCTAACCATAAGAGGAAAGTTCTTCCTGTCTTTCTATTGTGGTTAAGCGTCCACTAGCAGAGCAAATCTTACAGTATGAACCTCTTTCTACACCCTCCTTTCTTTCCATTTTTTCCCCATCCTTCCGCATCACAACTTCCCATGTATATCTTCTCCTAAAGAAAGTCATAGAGCCCTAGGAAGACTTCTTGGAGCCATCTTTCACTCCAATTACCTTCTCCTTCTTTCCTTCTCTCTCTCCTACCCCTCTCCCCACTTCCCCGTTCTCCTCCCCCTTATAAGACCCTTTGAAGTGTAGCTTTCTCTCTCCCTCTGCTAGGTCCCTTCCCGACACTCTCTGCCCCGCCCCCCTAACCCTGTATCATTCATCCATCCCTTGCGTTCTCCCGATATTTAGCATACTCATACTACGCGTACTTGTATTGTTCTGTGAACCAGATGAATTCATGATATAGGCGTCAAGATTTAGGGTGTGACCATGCTGCTATTTAATGTTAGAAAAGATTTATTTAAGTCTGCTGTAGTTCTTTATTTCTATTTTAATTTAAACTGATTCATTCATTGTGTGATATTGGCATTTCATTAAAACCATAAAAAATCCTCAAGCTATCACAGTCCGCCTTCTCCTGAAGATGATTCAGTTGACGGAGGGAAACTGACCTCGGCTATGAATAACTCATAATTTCAAGGTAGTTGGATTCAGTATAGATTAAGACCAAATATAAAACAATTTTTTTTAAAAGTCAATATTGAAAAAACGTTAAAGCTCCTCCCCTTCATTTGTGAAATTATTGGCAACACCTGAAGCAGCGCCGAATCTCGCAACATCTTCAGGCACAGCTACTACTATTTGGGGGAGGGAACGGGGAGGGGGCAGCACATTTTTTCCTTTTTGCCTCAGTGTCTGTACTAGTGGGTGGCAGGATCTTAGGCTTGAAGGTCTCTCTCATGTTTTGCCTTTTATGAAGAGGGCACGTTGATTGACAGGGTTGATCATTGTGCGGGCTTGGTGCGGCTGTAGAAACCTGTCCTCCTCTGATTTCTGCTGCTCTCGGTATCATAGACAGTAAAGAGGCAAGGACGGGACTCTGCCTTCTTCCAATCAATACGAAATGTCAGGGCGAGCGAGAGGCCACGCCCACTTTGAGCTTGTGCACAGTGACTGGCGCGCCGCAGATTATAGATCTAGGCTTGTGTTCACTGAACAATCAGTGTACTGGACATTGTAAAGGATTAACTAAAGGATATCTCTGTAAAATGCATTTAGATTTAGATTCTAGCTATTGAAATCCCCAATAGTGTAGAACTTGGGCCTATTGCTTTCATTGTTATTGTTTTTATTTAAGCGACTTAAACTAGAATAATAGTGAAACCAGGTTTAATTCATGTGGCAAGATCATGGATAACCCTGCTTTTTGTAAGATCTAGATCTATCTTTTCTCAATCCCTAGATTTAGATCAAGATATTTAAGATCAAGATCAAGATATATCTCGATCTGTTGTTTAAGGTTTAGGGATACACAAGTGTCTGTGGAATAACATCTAGATCACATGAATGCCACTTTTGTGTGTGCAGATAAACTCTGTAACGGCCGAGTTCTAACTTCATAGTCCACTGATCTGATGGTCCCCAGAATGAAGGTCCCTTTAGATTATACTATTGTGACTCCCCCCAAGACCTCCAAACCTGACAGTTTCTGCCGTTGATAAGCTCTATTTGTGCCCTCACATATTTGGGGTGATGTCACCCTCAGGCTGCCATCAACTACCCTACCTTATGCTATGCTTTAGCGACATCGGGTATGACAATGTGCACATTCCGGGCCCACCCCGGCGTTGATAGGTTGAATTTATTTTTAAAAAGTGGACACCTGATCCTCAATTTTGGACGTGAACTTTGAAATCTTATTCATCGTCTCTTGTGTATGATCAACGCCAGGCAAAGCAACGGCCCCGTCATGCCTGATTGATTTGATACTTTCCCTCAGTTTGTTGAAGGAGCTTATCATGAGTTGCCCTTGGTATGCTCCAAGTGCCATTAGGGGGATACTCCCGATCGTGACTATCCCCATCCGCGGATTGACTCCTCCTCCAGGACTCCTCAAAAACCTTGGCTGGTACTCAGAGCCATTGTGAGAAGAGATATGAAGGGCGAGTAGGTCTGATGTTCTGTGACTTTTCGTAGGTTCATACATGCCAGCATTAGTAAATAGGAATTTCTCGACAAAAGCTATTGCTTTATCAACTGATTCTGAGCGCCTAAATGTAACGTATAGTCTTGCTTCCTGGTCATGGCATCTATCGCAGAGCTTGTGGAGCGTTTGCTCAATCTCTCTCTCTCTTCCATAGTTCAGCATTGGCCGTGATCTCAAAAGCAAACAGAGCTATGTGGTGCACTCGATCAGCTGAATTCCGCATTTAGGTCGTTATTGTTAGTATATTCGGCCATAACAATTTCTTCTAATTTTCGTTCATTTTGTTAATAGTTAAGGTTTGTTAGGATTCTTTTTATTGGCATATTTTGATAGTTATCTTAACAAATACCACACATTTTCAGTCCGTATGGGACTGCCGATTCGTCCCTTTGATAAAAAAAAGTATGCGCAGTGCCTGGAACTTTGATGACTCTTTTAAAAGTTATAGGCCTAACCTACTTTAATCAAACACATGAGGAGAATGAGATGATAGACGAAAGATGAAGCTGGAATGAGGAATAAAGTGGGCCTAACAAAGAAGAATATTAGGTATTTACATAAAGATAAAAAAAATAAAATAAATTAATACAATTATAAATCATTCTATAAATAATGCGCTATGTTAAATTAAAAAAGGCAATCGCGGTGATAATGTGGTTGATGATGATGAGGAGGAGGAGGAGGATAATAATAATAATGATAATAATAATAATAATAATAATAATAATAATAATAATAATAATAATAATAATAATAATAATAATAATTAATAATAATAATAATAATAATAATAATAATAATACTAATAATAATAATAATAATAATGGATTGCTTTCGTAAGGACATGTGATCTAACGATAATGATAATATTGAACCGTTTGATGGTTAGTCTAGAGGGTATTGATAGGCCTTTTTTGTGGGTTTAGCGAGTGAGATTAACACAACGTAAGATTAATTTTCCTAGAGATGGAATGACCTCTTAGAAGCAGCAAAGGAGAATTTTCATCTTCAAGTTGGTAATTAGTAATTTTGACGACAGCCATGTCGCTGTCTAGGCTTGCGGTCGTTAGTTGCCGAAATGTAAAGGGTCTGGTATGTTCTAATTCTATTCTAATGTTCTAACAAAAAAGGCAAAAAATTAGTAATAATTTATACGTTTTTTTTAAAGCTGTGCCTTTTACTCTCTCATACTGTTAATACTTTCACATTTTCTGTATCGACTCTCACAGTAAAATGTACTAATGAGATGCTTTTGTGAACCATATTTCATTTTTGAAATATATAGAGTTTTGCGATTATTAGATGATGGTTACTTATGTTCATCTCTTTTTTTTTTGTAAAGAAAGGGTGATTTGTGCCAAGAAGGATCAGTGGAACTGTTAAGGTTAATCTTCTGGTTCTCCACTTTGCCTCTACCAAAGAACATTCTGCAAATAAGAGTTCAATACAGTATTTTTTCTCACATAATTGGCAGTTTATGTTAGGGCTTATGCCCATTTTCTTTAACAATAAATAATTTTTGTGTGATAAATATTGTGTAAGATTTTCCGTTGAAGCGGGACTTGCGCACTGCCAACATAGTGTCCATACGTCGGTAGGTAACTGATTATTGAATTTATTTAGCCAGATCTTATGAGAGCGAGGCAGTTCTGCAGAGGTTATTAATTTTAACATTCCTTTTCTTTTGAAGCTCCTAGTCTTTGCCCTTTAAAAATTATTGTAATGGCCTTATCTACAATAATTTGTTCATTTCGTTTTCTTTTCCCGGTGAGGACTACAAGTTTAAGAAGATTATAATCCACCTTACTTGCGGTACAGAGGTCCGTTCTTCCTACAAACTCCTCTGGTGATAAGAAAACATTTTGATGGAAAAGATCTTTTACATTGACTATGTTTCTTTCACAATGCATCGCTTCATGTAAAAGGGTTGCTTTTGGTATGTGAGGAATCTGTTGTTAAATAAGGGCTGCGTGTAGAATTTAGGCCTTTAATGAATTTCCTTAAGAGCCACCCATATATTTATGATTTTTGTCCGAAAGATATTTTTTTACTCCTTTCACCCCTTGTGTTAGTTTAATCGAGCAGAGGACTAACAGCCGCGCTGCCTACTGGCTCTAAAGCTTTCAAAGCCTATTGCTTCCGTGTCACGTGTAAAGCCTCGGCCCATTGTAAATAAGCTGCTGACTGGCCATCAACAATGTTAAACATGTTCAGTCCTCCATCTTTCGTCTCATTACATACTGTCTTCCGCTTCACTTTTTCGAAGGCTTTCTTGTTGCAGTAGTTCCTTTTCCCGATGAAGGGGAAGAATATTTTGTTAATGTTTACTTTGATTTTCTTTGGCAAACCAATGCTGTTTATGGCATAATCGAGTTTACTCAGGGTAAAAGTTTTCAGAATTGTTATTCTTTCTAAATCTCTTTAAGACCAAATATTGACTTTTCTTTCAATTACAAGTCTGTTCTCCCAATTTTCTTTTATTTCTCGCGCAGTATTCTTGCTGAATACTATGCCTAGAATCTTTAAACTGTTGATGCAGTCAATATTTTCAATTTGTCTTGTTGTGAACGGACTCAGGATCTTACCATTGCTTTCGATTTTTTGCCATTAAGACTTAACCCTAAAAGCTAAAAGCTTTTATTTTGGAAAGTACTTATCTAGAGTAAATTGTATCCTTTCAAAAAAGTGTTGTATCGTCGGCATATTGGAACATTTTTAGGACGAATGCATACTTTGGGAAAGGTGTGCCTTTAATTTTCGTGTCCTGTCAGATGCTTATAGCGAGCAGTTCTAAAGCAATAATGAATAACATGGGAAACTAGGAATCCCTGACGGACACTTCTTTCCAATGTAAAAACTCAGAGTAGCTTGAACCGTTTTTTATGTTCACTTTGCGATATGCGGGGATAATGTTGATCCATCGTATAGTTTCCCCCAGAAACCGTATAGTTGTAGCACACGTGCGATAAGGCTTGTTGAGAAGGTGTGAAACACTTTAGAATAGTCTATACTCAATGCTATATCGCCTGTGTATTTATGTTTATTTATATTTATTTGAGCTCAACTATTCAACTTTGTCGTCTATTTTCCTGATCGCTGTAGAGATATTTCTACTTTTTATAAAGCCTGTTTAGATTTTATGTATGGTGTCTGCTAACCCTTTCGTTAGTCGTAAAGCCATCGCTTTTGAAATTATTTTGTAATCGGCATTTGTCACTCAAATAGGCCGCCAGTAAGTGGGCAAGTTTCTCAGCAATTCTTTACCCTTATGGATGCACCAGAGTGATCGTACCTTGTGTTTGTGATAGACATGATTTTTGGGGGCTCGGCTATAGAATAGAGTCCCGATTAATATTTCTTTCAATTTCTAATCAGAAGACTTTAGAAATTCATCAGGGATACCATGTGGTCCTTGTGCCGAGCCATTCTGTCATAGATTTTATAGCTGTAAGATTTCTTTTCGGAGAAGTCAATTTCTTTGGCATCAATTTGTTCTGAATTAAGCTGGGGAACTTTTAAGTGTTTCGTGAAGCGTTTCGCTCTCTGTGCCACATCTTTATCCATCTTTTCTTCTTTATAAAGATTTTCATAGTAACTACGAATCTCTATTCGCTCCCAATGTCTTCAGTGATCCAGTGTATTCTGTTACTCTCAGCTCGCAATTGTTCAACATTTAGAAGAAAAAATTTGAGCCTTTTCCCCCTCTTCTATCCATTTAGTCTGGGATTTGACCTGAGCCCTTTAATTTTTCGAAAGTCTACAATTTCCAGCGTTTTCAGTGTGTGTGCTCTTTCATTTTGTATGCTTTGGTTGTATGTATCATTGGCCAGTCCTTTGTTTATCATTTCTAGCTCATTTTGCATTTTTTACAAAAGCATTTACCCCTCTGTCGCCAAGAACTTACCACCTTGTGGATTTATTGCCTTCACTTCTGCTTTTATTAGTTTCCATTTCGCGTGAGGATTTAATTCTTCGTTGTATTGTTCGTGTAGAGTACGCTGAATATTTTGCTTTATCGTATTAACTTATGATTTATTTCATAGAAGACTTGTGTTCAGTATGAAATTTGTATACCTTTTAGCGTATGTTGTAAAGTTACATGTGCTTATAACAGATATGATCTTGAAACCTAAACGGTTTTTGAAGACACCGGAGAGGGCATTAAAAAGCGCTCCACCCACAAACATTTAGTCCAATCAACTGACAATGTTTCTCTGCACCAGGTAAACTGTTTTTCCTCTGGACGCTTTTCTCGCCAATTATCGAAGAATTAATGCATTTTATCGATCCGTTAAGATGTATTAAAACCGCGCCAGCATACTATTTAATTTGTTGTATTGCAGCTGCGCAAAATAGCATATTATATTATCCTTTAGCCACATCTTTTTTTCTTTCTCCTCGCTCGCACGGAGCATAAACGTTTATTTACATTCTAATTTCAACTCCTAAATTCTATATCTTTCCTTATCTTTAACTAATCTGTTGTGATAGTGTTGATATTTTTTTGTTTAATAAGGTGAATAAACCTTTTGCTCCGATTAGTTCCGCTAAGATGAACTTTTCCGCTCCATTCTTTTTCTTTTATCCTCAGATCGTATGTTTACCACAAACTGCAAAATGTATATCTTTTGAGTTTAGTAATCTAAATATTGGTTTTCTTTTATTCAACGGTCTTAATGCCTGGACATTCCAGGTTAAAAACTTTGCAGTGTCGGACATAACTTATGATTGTGTAAGTAGTCCTTGAGTAAGAAAGTGTGTAGCCGCGAAAGTCACACTATTATTATTAGTAATTTTTTTTTTGCTCAGTTGAGATTTTTTTACGTTTTCACAAAATAAAATGGAACTTTGGCTATTTGATATATATGCGTGGAGAGACTTTAGGTAGAACAAGAAAACAGAATTGATCAAGGAAATAGGTAATGAAAGAAATAGGGACAAGATAAGAAAATATGAGCTGGTTTGAGGTACTTGCAGGCTGGTAACATTTAGTAACATAACCGGATACATAATATTATTGTTGAGCATGGTAATTATGTTTTGCTCGCAGCTTTTCTCCAAGGAAATTTTATATTCCGCGTATCTTTTATTTAAACAAACAAGAAATTGATATTGTGCAGCCTGCATGAAACTGTATTGCATTGATTTTTATCGCTACTCTTCCCTAAGGATTATCGGATAACCTCTATTATGCAGCTCCCCTTTTCGGCCATATTTCATGTTTATTTACTGCATAATCTATTGTCTTTTTTTTCTTTAGTCAACAAAATACTTTTTTTTCTCTTCATTATTTCGTAATGCACCTTTGCTAAGGACAAATAGGAGGTTCCCTTTTGGATAAAGGGCTTTTTAAATAGAATAATTTTATTCCAAAGAATGATTAAAGTCCAGTTGCCAGTTGCCAGTAAGAACGGCTTTTCCGAAACAGAGGTTTGGGAAAGTCAATAGGATAGTTTAGACTTCACGCTAACAGCGTGGAAAAAAGGTAGAATGTATCAAAGAAAGCCAATGGTATCCATTTGCGTCAATATAAATAATTCAACCTCTTCATTATTGCATTTGTTTCGTAATTAAAAAAAAACAAATAAAAAGCAAAATTTCCGTTTTCCTTCGCATTGTCTTTTTCTTAGATGCGCAAATAGAAAATCAGAAAAAAATGGAGGAACAAAAGTGTGAGAGGTTTTGGAGGAAACATCTTTTTTTTCTATTTCTTTTTTTTTCTTCTTCTCATATATTAAAAAAAATGCAACTTAAATAATATCTCCTCTCCTAATTTCCTCTTCCCGAGACGAAACTGAAGGAGAAACCGTGGANNCCCCCCCCCCCCCCTTTTCCCCTCTATATTCATTGAAAACGATTTCTGTAGGAAGCTTCGTTCTCAAAGATAATATTGAGGTTTCCTCCTTTACCATCCTTCATTTTTTTAGATTGACAGTTTTCCTATGACAATGGCAAGGTAGACTACCTGCAAAGTTGGGTTTTTTTTTTTTTTTTATCTATCTGATGTTGTGATTCCAAGTAAGACTGGTTGTTCTTCCAGATTCTCTCCCTTACAAATATATTCTGTTATATTTTTTTCTATTTCTTTCCACATTTGATTAACCTTTGGGCATTTGCAGAAGAAATGTTCCACAAAATCTGCTGACTAAGCTTTTCTCCCATCATATGTAGCAGTGTATTCGTGGGGAAAATATTGTTTAAACTCTTCCAATGTAGGACCCTCAGTCAGGTCTCTTTGGTATATTTCGTACCTATCGCCCAACTTTCCTCATCGACTTGTCTGTTATACTTTGTTCTCCAGAGTGATTGCGCATGAGAGGCAACATTTTCTTTTTATCAAAAGTGCAAACCTTTTTCTTTCTAGATTTTCAGTGTTGTTGTTTTTCAAAGTGAAATAGCCGTATTTTGGAGCATCATATTTTATTAAGTTTTGAGGCACCGCCTTATATATCAGATTATATCGTGTGCGTTGGCATAATATCCTTATTTTTCAATGAACTCTGGAAATGTAACAATATTTTTGATATAATGCAAACATCTCTAACATTAAGGATGTTTCGCTCTATAAATTGCCAAATAAATGTGTGTGTCTGTGAATATTATTAAATAATAATTGATCATTTCTTCAGGGTTAGGATTGGTGTGTATACCATTTTTGACCCATGCTTCAATCGTCTCTCTCCAGAATTGGCTTTTAATTAGATCTAAGCCTTTCATGTTTATTATATCTACTTTACTGTTGAAAACAGCTAAGGTAATTATGTCTTTCAATTGAAATTGAGGTATCGATGTCCAGGCTTCCTGTTTCTCCAAAATTAGTTGGTTTTTTTTGCCCAATCTCTGTACATTGATGTTTGTACATCTGTCATGTTGATCATATTCAGCCCATCCTTACTATAAGGGCTGTACATAACAGTGCCTTTGATTGTTTCAAATGCTCGTGTGTTTTTGTTAATCTCCTTTTCCATATAAATTTTAAAAAATAGTAGATTTATTTTATTGTTACATTTCTAGGAATGCTAATACCTTCCATAGGGTAAAAGGCTTAGACCAAATGTCTTAATGATATGAATCTTCCCAATTATTGATAGATCTCTTTTTCCCCTATGCACCAAATGTTAGCTCCAGTGTTTCTATCATTTTATTCCAAATTTCTTCCAAGAATTGTGGTATTTCGTTGTACTGAGTATAATCCGAGAATTTTTGCTGTTTCTATACGCATTTTATGTTCATAATTTGTCATCGTGTACGTCGCTCTAGCCCATTACCATTGCTTGGCATTTTTTTCATATTACGCAGGAAACCTGAAAATAATGAAAATTGCTTGATTTTGACGACAGCCTCCCTGGCATCTATGCCATTCTTGATTAATAAAGTTGTATCATCTGCAAACTGTTTAATTTTTTTGTTACCTCTGGAAGACGTATTTGATTTATGCTTTTGTTTTGTTTAATGCTCAAGGCAAGTAACTTGCCTGCCAGTATGAAGATAAGCGGAGATAGAGGACATCTTTGTCGTTCCCCTCTTTTGATTTGAAATTCACGGGAAAGATAGCCACCATTTGTAACAACTGATGTACGTTTGTCTAACAGTATTTCAATCCATTTGATTAGGGCCACTCCAAATCCAAAGTGTTTAAATGATTTAACGTGTACTTGATTGAAACGGTATCAAATACCTTCTGGTCATCCAGCGCTAGAACGATGCTATTTGTTTCTTTTTTACTTTGGTATTCTAAAATATCTCTGAGAGTTTTAGATATATTTCTTTCTTTTAAAAATCCCGTTTGATCCATACTAAAAATATCGTTCATCATCTTACTCAGTCGCATAGTCAAGGCCTTTGCTAGTATTTTGTAGTCAATGTTGGTTAAGGAGATATGGCGCCCATTTCCCGAATCATCTTTGGTAAATCCTTGCCTTTGTGTAATAAAGTTATCATACCTTGTGTAGGTGACTGGTGAGGTACCCTTTTTGAAAACTGTATGAAAAAGATTCCAACAGATAAGGCTTTATTTTGTTCCAAAAAATGTTTTATAAAACTCTGTTGGATGCCATCTGCACCGCGTCGGTATTATGCAACACTCCTGTAATCTACATCTCCAACATTTTTTCAGGAAAAGCAAAAAACTGCGGCATTCCATTAAAAAATTGACCCATCGACGCGAAACGTAAAATATAACTTCTTGAGCCTTTCATGCAGGAACTTCGGAACTTTGGAAGAACCTTTCTTTATTAAGTGTCTCTCAAGCCAGTTTAGGGCCGTTGCTATTGGAACTCCCTATATTAACACACACAGGAGGGCAGGCCGTGTGTTTACTGTCTTACTTGTCTATTCTTTAATGTAATTTAAATGTAACAAACAGTCGGGTGACGTGTCTAGCTATGTTTGTAATTGCTCTGTCAATATTATTTAAACGGCCTGAGTCGTTTTTGCCGGCGTCGATTTATTTACTCTTTGTTATATATTGTACCTGAGGGCTTAGTGAGTTGTTTTTATTAGCGAGACGGTCGAGGGTTAGGACTGAATTGATTTTGGTTGTAGGCCGATTTAGTTAGCGTCGGCTGTCGTATTTCATTTGTAGTCGGGTTTAGGCACCCGTTTTATTTGAGCTCAGTTTTTTTGGCCCGTAGGGCGCCTTTTTGTTGGAGATCATAGGGATAGGCGAGGCAGTAGGTTTAAGGTACTGACAAATATTGGACATAGACGAACATTTTTCTTTATTTTTCATCATTTTATTTTGTATGTCTCGACTGTGGCTCCTGCTGGAGTATAGAATAATTTTTTTTACGTCCGGTCGATTGATTCACACGTCTAAAGGTTTGAAATTTCTGTATCTGTATCTGCATCCCTGTCTTCCCCCCAAATGTTTTTGTCTGCTTGGCATAGGTCCTGATATTCATTTTTCTGGTGTCTGGTAGAAAATTGGCAAAGCACACTACATGTGGAATGTCGCAGACGCTCATCCTTGATTCATATTCTGGTGAAAATATGATCCCGTTCTTTATGCTTTCTATCACTTCATAGTTTGTATGTTCTTGTGATCTTGAAAAGTCGAATATGCGTATTCGTTGACCTCTGTATGCATATTTTATATCATTACTTTTTCCGTTTTCGAATCTGATTCCGTAACAATGTATTTGCTCAGATGCGTTTTGCCGGTTTTTCCCACCTCGTCCTGGTACCATATTATGCTTCTTGGATCTGGGTCTTTGGCCAGTTCTCTAAGTAGAAGAAATTGCCAAGTGTACCATCTGGTTTTTCGCAATTCTTTGCTAATTCGAGTGTTTGTTTTAGTCTGTACAAGCATATCTGCGAGTATCGAGATGTTTTTCTGGTACAAAATGATTGCCTGACATAATGTCTCGTCTTGAAGAAGTAACTCCTGGGGAACTCCTGCAGCGGTAGCCTGAGCGATATGGACGGCAGCTTGAATAATCTTATTGTTGCCGCCAACTGCTGAAGAACTGTTAGCAGGTTGTCCCAATCGTAGCAAGATATTGGCTTCCTTGTCACAGTACTTATCAATCGCCTTATCAGATCCTCGAGCTTTCTCAATATGCACACCATTTGGTAGAAATTGTCTAGGGCTGTTGCATCCAACCTATTTACGTAAATGTATGTATCCCTGCAGATGGGGAGTACCTCGATCTCCAATTTCTTTACCAACGATTGCAAAAATGCAATTAACCGTTGTGATTTCTCTTCTGATAATGTCGATGTCATTTTGAGTGTTATTATTCAGTGTGAAACACCAGCACTTTGCAGGCTGTCTTGCTTGCTTGGTATTCTGACGCGAAATGAGCCCGTCGGCCTTGCTGCGTAATGGCGGCTTCCGTTTTGCCAGGGGAGGCCACTGTAATTCACTCGCGGCAGATCCAATGTCTAAAAATAAATAGTTCCAAAGTGCTGATTCACACACCGAAGTCGGGTTTAGTATTTTCAATTATTATAGATTCTCTTCTCCTCATGGTTAGGACAGAATTTGGTTTACAGGAATGTTGTTTCAGAAATATCAGTCCAGCATATGAGATAATACAGGGATGTTGCATTATAAAATCCAGAAAAAACATGCCTGTATGTGTTGTTTACAGGATTGTTGCTGCGATCAAGCGTATTTAACGAAATATAGAGCATTCTTTAACAATGTTGGATACAGGGATGGTGCACAAACACAAAGTAATTTTAATATTGAAGAGATGAAACAAAGGTCTAATACAAGGTTGTGTGCATTTAATTTGAAACCTAAAAATAACATTAACTTCTTAAAATTAATTATATATATCAAATATTTTCTGACAGACAAATAAGTACATCTGCTTTGCGTATCACAAACATGTGAAGCAAGGCTTTCATTACTGTGTAGTATTTACTAAGTAGGGCAATTATTCTGTGTTAATAATGGCAACTGTTCGAAGAATGAATGTTGTTGTTTTGGAATGAGTAGTGTATCACACATGGACATCAGGTCTGCTTTCTTTGCACTTGTCACTCGTGCCTTTTCTTTAAGTATCTGCAGTTTAAAAAAAACCGCATGCTAAGATTTTCTTCGACGGCGGAAAAGGTCCATCTTTACAGTGTTGCTGTGGTCGAAATCATATTTGATTTGCAGAATGTTAGGTTCATCTCTGTTGATGCACAGACTTTTTATTTTCATCCACTGAACTTTTTCAACATTTTCATCTTTTTCGAAGTTTTTCAAGGAAGCTGACGACTGTTTGAAATAAAAAAAATATCCGTGGATCTAAGTTCCCTGACATTGTAAGGACGCTTGTCACAGTGAGCCTCTTGAATAACAGCTGCCCATTGTTTGGGTGTGTAAATGGGAATGGTTTTGGCAGCCCTTGAAATAAAAGAGTCGCTTTCATTTTGAGTGTGACCCCTTTCCAAGAAACAGTGTTCTAACTCTTGCAAGGATGAGTAATTATTCATGGTATAATAAAGCATTGTCGCCATGTAGCGATTCCTGTGCAGTTGTCAGAAACAAGATGAATTTTGCTGACACCCTTCTGGACCTGGTGATCAATAAAGTTAAGTACGCAGCTCACTATCTGGTTGGCACCTCTCGCAGAAATGGCCTCTGAACAAAGATTGCAGAACACGTCACTGGTTGCAAGATCATGGACAGATAAATTATAGACGCTTAGTTTGCGCGTATAAAAAAAAGCTTGAAATTTGACCATGAGGGCGAGGCAGAATTTTCTGTAGATCAAAACAAGCAGAGAAAACGTGAGAATTTTCCTTTGGCTTTGGATTTGAGAAAATCTTTGTAGCTCCGTGTTCTCTCCTTTCGTCCCAGGTGTGCTGTTTGTCGCTCTTTTTGCTCTTCAGTTGGTTCCGTCATGCTAGCAAAGGCCTGGCATTCATCACATTCGTCCTTCTTGGGCTGATGGAAAGCGATACTGAAATCTCTATAAAATATACCTTGTAGGATGCCTCTTTCGCACAAGGAATGCCTTTCTTGGGGCAATGTTGTTTATAAAGTCTGTAGATTGTCGCAAGTGACAAATTATCTTCCAAGTATTGATTGTCCGATATCTTTCGACAATAATGGTTTAATTCCTAACGTTGCAAGATAAAATTTCTTGCAAACTGGTTGCTTCTGCCCGAAAGTTGGCAGAGAGTAGCAATACGTACTTGACCTTTATTGTTGTAAGAGCGTTTTGTTTCTGATTTTGTCACAGTGCTGGTAATGAACTGTCCCTGGAGATCGATATTTTGAAGAGCCTAGTAGTTATTAAAAATCAAAGATCTTTCTTCTTGCCCAAAGTTCGAATGGCATTTCTGTCTGCAACCTGTATAGCAGCCTTTGTCCTTTTTCTTGCTTCCACCTGTTTCCCTCATGATAATGTATAGGTCTGACCATTGTTTGTCTGTTGTTTTTCTCTTGTTCCTTACCCACATGCTCTCATCTCTTGAGGTTTTCCTTTCCTTTGATTTGTTTGCTTAGGATCTTCCTTTGTCAGCTCCGAGATTTGATTCACCACTGAGCTTGTGCTTGGTTGCATGTCTGTCTCAACATTGACGGGTTGGTCATGTTGATGATCAATTTTAAGTAATTTTCTGACGATTCCCACGCTGTGCTAGCAGCCAAAGCGCTCTTCCTTTTTGTTGGGGACTGACTTTTTCCCGAGATGTTTATTGAATCCATCAATATATTGTCTGGTCTCGACGGTAATCTTTGCGTTTTATTTCTCTTTTTGCTGTTCAGCCAGCCGTACAAAGTGGGACATCCATCAAATCAACAGAATCCATTATTTCTGAAAAAAAAGGAGGGTTCTCAATTACTTTATTTTTAAAAGGGCTTCCACGGCAAACACCTTACATTTTCAGTACCATTCTTCCTTTTTCTATCGATATGTCCTATGCTATAATACATAAAGTATTCAAAATATCCATTATATATATATATATATATATATATATATATATATATATATATATATATATATATATACATATTGTATTGGCAGTATTAAAAGCATACTCGCATACGTAAAGGAAAAGTTTGCAGAGCATTATAAATGTATTCTCAACATAATAGCACAGAATCAAGGCCTATTTTGAAGCAAAGTACACAAACCAAATGTAATCAATTACAAGATAATTAATAGAACAAAATGACAGCATCTAGTAACTGTGTTGCATCAGCATAAGATGGCATTCTAATTTTGTTGAAATTTTACAATCAATCAAGCACGTGATCGTGTAAAAATTTATTAGCGTAACTGTGTGAAGAAAGATCTTAAATACTGTTATTTTCAATAATGGAGTTTTCAACACAAGTGCATATTTTTATATAGCTAGTAAAAGAACACAAGCACCGTCACCAGTAATTCCATCTAGATCTAGATCTAGCACGAAAAGGAATGAAGCAATGTAATTGAGTGCACAACTAGAATGCAAGTCATTGGGCCTGCAGTTTAGTTAGCCAAACCTCTTAAATTAATTTTTTTCAAAAATCAACAACCCACCTTTGATGTGGTGAAATCGAAAATGTTGACAAGCAGGATTTGGTGATTATAATAAACTCTTACCTTTCTAAATCCGACAGGCATTCTTCATTCATTGCTGTTGATTTGAGCTCAGGTGCTGCCATGCCGGTTCAAGTGGTTGGAATAAAACGAAAGAATATATCTCAATGAATGGGAAGTCAATTGAAAGAAATCATTTAGTATCTTCCTGTGCGCCGCGCTTTCAGTTTCACGTCGAGCAACAAATCTGTATGTCATCCCAGCAATGTATTGTATTTGAAAGATTTGGGTATTTTTTTGTAATGCAACAAGAAATGTTGCGCAACAAATTCTTCATCATTTATACTCTCTTGTGATGCAACATATCGGCATCCAACACATACAGGAATGTGTCATTGGAAAAATGAATGCAACAGTCCTGTAACAGCCCATACAGAAGTATTGCGGGTCAATGAAGAGCCTGGTCATAGATACAGGAAATCTTCTCAGTACAATATCTCAGTTACTAATTGCCTTAGAGAACTGAGATTTTGACATAAACTGCGCTGAATTCGATTCTATCGAGTCATGCAATAAAACGATTTTTGACCATAGTGTGGATTACCAGAATGTTGCATAACAGCGACGGCTGGGTGAGGATTTATTTTTCATGGCTGTAAGAGCTGTGAGTAATTCACATTCATTTTGTGGAAGGTCACAGTATTATTTGTCGATTGCCTTGATTTGTGGAACTTCGATATCTGATACAAAAGTGTAAGATGGGTGTTTCCCACTAAGATTAGTATGTATTAGCTTCCGACTATAATTTCTCATAGAAGTTTCTAAATTGCTCCGGTATTCCTGAGGCGGTTCTCACTGACTCGCTCTGGCTACTCTTAAGTGAATAAATGGTTTCATTTTTTGCTTTTACCCTTTCCAAGTTAAAAAAGCTACTTCCTTTTTTCACCTTCTTCAACCCATTTGACCCTGCCTCTTATTTGCTCCAAGTAACGATATCTCTATTTGTTTATTTTTTAATTTGTAGATTTTATTTTGAATATCCACATTGTGTATGTCGTTTGCTAGAGCCTTCTCAAACCCGTTTAATTAGTTCAGATTTCTCTCTTTGTCACGGCTTTTCATGGGGCTGCGAAACCTTCCGTACTGCCGACATATTTCTTTGGTTTCCATATTAATCCCCGACCTTTGATGGGGATCGAGATCCTGAAAGTTTTCCTAAGCCGTATCTAGATAGTTATTTATCATTTTGACAAAGGATTGGTCACTTTGTAATGATGTGTTTAGTTCCTACATTGATTGGCCGAATTTGAAAGTTGCAAAATCTAAGGTTGAACAAACTGCCGTGTGATCCAAGAAGCCTAAAGATTGAATCCTCCATTCTGATACGTTGGCAGCGATGTTTCCTGCCAGGAAAATATTATGATTTAACCTTCGTGCTATTAGGAAAGCTTCTCTTATCCTGGTGGGTTCTTTTTGTTGAGAATTTTGTTGTCTCCAAACGTCAATTTTAATGGTGAGATCACTAGTCTGTCTTTCTGACCAAAGCTCTAGATTTTCTAATTCCTTTACTTCCTTTCGTTCCACTTGCCATTATGCATGTTCCTACCCGATTCTTTCTCAAATTGACCTAAATCGTTTTCCTCTAGATGTGTTTCTTGCAAGGCAGCAACTGATTTGCTTTATCTTTCTTAGAATATATTTTTTTTTATTGGAGTTTCTCAAAACCTGAACATTTGTTTTGTTTTCTGCCATGTTGACTTTTGAAAGCCATTTATTTCTGTTTCATTTTTGTTTTATTCTAAGTTTGGACTTCCTTCTTTGTGTATCCGTGTAGGAAGGCCTGAATCAAAAGTTGTTGTATCAGGTTGAGATCTTT
The DNA here is from genome assembly GCA_019648995.1 of Plakobranchus ocellatus. Lineage (NCBI taxonomy): Eukaryota > Metazoa > Mollusca > Gastropoda > Plakobranchidae > Plakobranchus > Plakobranchus ocellatus. The sequence goes on from BLXT01008033.1 coordinate 130,533, forward strand.
CATTGCTCAGCGATCGAACCTATGTAAGATATTTAGTAATGTTACTGCGTGGGCTTTCTCTAGTTTTCCTCTTGCCCCTTGTGTCAGTGGCTGCTTCGGGAGGTTCTTGGCAGTCCTTTGGTCTTTTTGGGTTTTGTTTGCTTCATTGCTACAAAGAGGAAAATCAAGAAAATGAAATTTCGCAACGAAGAGAAACACGGAAAACAAACACAATCTAGAAATAATGTTGTGTTTGTATTCCGAGTTTCGCTCCGTTGCGAAGCGTTGTTTTCTTGTTATTCTTCTTTGTAGTCCATCCCTCAAGTGGATTACTGTTATTTTCATTATCTTCTCCAAACGCAGCCAGATTAGTCACCATGTCGAAAAAGAGAGATCATGTTACCCCCGTTTTGAAAGACCTGCACTGGCTGCCGGTACAGCAAAGAACTGTCTTTAAAATCTGTGTAATCTGTTACAAGTGTTTAAATGGCATGGCACCTCTTTACTTACAAAATCTTTTACAAAAATACAGGCCTGCCAGAAGTCTCAGATCGTCTGCTGACACAACTATTCTTTTAAAACCTCCCAAGAACTTTAAATACTATGGGGAACGCTCTTTCTCTTATATTGGGCCATCTCTTTGGAACACACTGCCTTTTGAAATCAGAACAGCAGGCTAAATTGATATTTTTAAAAAGAGACGCAAATGTTTTTTATTTGAACAGACCTATTCTGTTTAGGCTGATTTTGAAAATGAGCAAGATTATGTTCTCTATTGTGTTGTGGTTTATGAAAAAAGTGTGAGTGTATGTAGAATGCAGTGGTTTGTGTTTGGAACTGGAACGGTAGAGTGTCAGGGGAAGTTTTTTGTGTATGTTCCTTGAAATATTGTGTTGTTAATTACTATTTTTACTGTTATTTATTTCAATT
>BLXT01008033.1:131847-147472 GCA_019648995.1 Plakobranchus ocellatus
CCGAGTTTCGCTCCGTTGCGAAGCGTTGTTTTCTTGTTATTCCTCTTTGTAGCCCATCCCTCAGGTGGATTACTGTTATTTTCATTATCTTCTCTCTCATCTGAGTCAGAGCCATTGATAACATCTTGTCCTGGCTGTGCGCATTCCAGGTCGTTTTTTTTATCTCTTTATCTAGACTTGTCTTTCCCCCAGTTTTCTCGCGGCAGACGACGGCTCTATGCCCTGAAAGCTTGCAAACATGACGTGTCTCTTCATTGAGAAAGTTCGAACAATGTGACCTTTCTGGAGGCATTTTCCGCCAGCATTCCTTTGTAGAATTATCTATCTCCAAAATTGTCCCACCTTCAACTCTGTCTCAATGGAAGGTTTCGGCACGTCAATCCTTCCTAAAATTCATTCCGCGAGCTTTCCATCGGGATCTTTAATGCACTCCATTTTTGACTGAAATCTGATTCACTCGGCTCATTAGCTACTGAGAGCGATATATCTGCTGCGATCAGTTTTGTTCTTGGGATTTCCCTACCGTCACTACCCCTAATGAGCAAAGGGTTTTGAATACACACTTCTACTAGATTCCCATTTATGGAATTGATTAACAGATTGATTCTTGCCTTTGGTCCATTCAGATACACACGCCACAAGTCATTGATTTTATGGGCCCCACAAACATCTTTTCTGCCCATACTCTCACAGGCCGTGGCGTATATGTCGTAGTTAGTAATCTTATCGTCGTAAGGCAGATTTCGGCCAAAAAAAACAACAGGCTGATTCATTTTGCTTTATAACACTTTGCTGTAGATTCAGGCGAAGCTTTTTGTTTCTGCGTTTTTGTTGAACTTAAAAGAAAAATCTTTTCCCTCAAGGTGACGTTGAGTGCAGCTTACTGTAAATCACTTTTAGTGTTACCGTATCTGAGGTCGTGGCTGTGTTTTATAAGCTCACTCGGTTCAGTGTGTTAGTTTGTGCAACACACAGAATATTAACGTTAAGCTAAATTGGGGAAAAAAGAAAAGAGAGAGAAGAGGAGACAGGGACAAAAATCAGTGGATGAAGCAAAGAGTGTAGCAAAATCTTTCCCGAAATGGAATCCGAAACCAAAAAAAGTTGACAAGAAAAGGCCAAATCAATGGCGCAGCGAATGCAGGAAAGCTGTCCACACTGTAGCTCAGCACAAATCCAAATTCTCAAACAATAACTCCAGAATTCATAAAATTACAAAAGATCTAATGCAAGGTTAGAGAATAAACTAAATAAATCACTAGGAACAATCCACATGATAGTCGGAAAAAGGATCAATTATGAAAAGATGCAATGAAGACGACATGTCACCGATATGCTCATACCGAAATCAGTCAAAAAACAGATTATTGTTTTCCTTTGTTTTTTATATTGTTCTGCTTTAAAGGTTTAATTTCGGTCTTTGCTTGCCATGTTCCAAGCCTCTTATTCTCCGTGTTGGAGGACCATTTCCCGAGACTGGCGCGTCTGGTTGAGCTCTATTGCTGCTGAGCGACCTAGCCTTTTCAAGAAACAGCCTTATGTCTTTCTCCGTTCTTCTCTCTCTCTCTCTTGTTCTTCCTCTCTACTTCTCTGGACTATCGTTATCTGTTCGTTCGTACACTTTTTCATAGCTTTTTGGCATAGTGCCTGTTGCTTTTAAGATGTGATATCTATAGATTATGTCCTAGAGGTTTTTTCTCGGTCATTGATCGCCGATTTTGTTTTTTTACCTTTAACTTCACTTCATTTGGTATCTCTTTCTTTCCAGATTCAGAATAAATGTGGACTCTTCATTCATTGCCTTTACTTACCTCAACTCTTTTCTGGTTCTTCTTTTTTTTTGTGTGTTCCGTTTCATTGAAGAGTTTATTTTGTCATCCTCATTCTCGCTCATCATTTTCGGCTCGTATGTAACAGGGCCTTCTGTAGCCTTCAACAGTTCTGGTCTTTTTCTGTCTTGACTTTTACCCTGAAGAGAAACTGGAATCAAAGAGTACATCCATTTATGCTTTGTGCCCTCCTTTGTTACGCTTAAAGCAAGAGTTTAAGCCTGCCATTTCTCTGTCGTAGAATTTGGCTTTGAAGGTGGCAATTTCTATTTATTTTTTCTATTAAAATCATTGGAAGGTGAAAATAGTCAAATTGCCTATCCAAAAGCATTTCATTTATTTATTTTTTTTTACCGCAACTTCAAACCTTTCTTAATGAGGGCCGACTAGATCGCTATATTTGAATAAGACATTATCACATCAGGTATTGTCAGTCTGGCATTTGTCCATCTGCTCCTTTAAAGAAGAAGGGATTTTGGGCTTCTGCTTTTATTGTCATCTTATACATAACAAAGTCATTTTGCTAGGAGTGTAGCACGGGTTTCGGGGTTTCGTTGATAGAGCCTCCATAAAGCGCCTATTCTTTGGGCGCTGATGATCCCATCCCTCCCCCGACTTTTGAGGCTGCCATGCAGAAATCCAAACCAGTCGGATTTTCTCCTTCAGGTAAATTCCGAGTTATTCCAAACACTGGTGGTGGGTTTGCCTTTGTTGCCCAATATGAATTAAGACATAACTCGACGAAAAGAGCGAAAACGAAAACAAAAACAAACCAAAAGGTTTGTTTCTGTAGCTAGACATCATGGATCTCTTGCCGATAAAACAAGCTGGGATCTGTTATACGCCATGTTAAAAACTGATTAGGCGCAGCAATAGGCTGCAGCTGCAAGCTTGTCCTCCTGTTTAGAGCCGTCAGTATAAACGGCAGAATGGTTGGAAAATTTTTCCGTTAATTAAAAAAATTCTTTCTGATTGACCACCTCGGTGGTACCTTTCTTCTTTCGTTTAGTTAGTGAAATATCAAAGTTAATCTGGTGCTCCTCCCAAGGTGGTTAGCACTGGTCATATCGATGGCTGAGCGCTAGAAGTGATTATCTCAGCTTTTCATAGTTTCGAGAAAATTGAGTTTAAAATTTTTACGATTTGGAAATTGCTATAGCAATTTTATTTGATAAGATTTCATCAAATCCTTTTGGATTATTATCTTTTTTAACAAGCTGGACAAGATGAAGAGCAGTCAAATTCAACCTCTTGCTTGCCGTTAGTGAGAAAAGTGGCAAAAAACGAGATAGTCATTGCTCTAGCCTTTTTTTCAAGAGGCTGTTGTATATAATCACTTTTCTGGACACAGTCACTTATTGCACAATACATTTTACGATATGCGGGCTGATGCACAATCTTTTCTTGTGGATACAGTCATTTCTTGCACCAACTTTTGACAACAAGCATACATGATTTTTATTATGTTAAAGTGCGTGGAGAAGAAGTAAACAGGCGCAAAGGGGGAACAGTTGGATGATTCACTTGACGCAAGTTAAAATACACTTAAAACTTTAACTTTATTCTCATTGACATTAACATGATATGCATCAAATGCCAAGTTTAAGCTGTTTAGCAATTTGGATATGGAGCATGATCCAAATCTTACACAATGCATTCATGCTGTGAGCGTGGTAAGCATAAGAGATATAAACACAGCGAAATGCATAAATCATAAACTTTGCATTTAGGCATGGCATGCATAAACATAACATTTTCAATTAGTGATAACTAGAGATAAAATTGTATCATGGGTAAACAGTATGTGCCCTAGATGGAGACAAAAATAAAATAACCCATAAAGTACGTCATGTGAAAGAAGTAACCACCAAAACTGCACATTGCAAATCCATGTACTTAATTGAACTGAAAAAAGGCACATTGTAGTTCAAACAATGATGATTTCATATAAAGATTCTCTGAAGCCCAAATGGAAGGCAAACAATGACGGTATAATATGTCAAGTTTTCTGCTTCTATTCTTATTCATACTGTGTCTGCTCCTTGTCAGTGTCATCAGCTGCGGGTTCTGGTGCATTATCTCTCGGTGTATCCGAGCATGGAAGGTTGGCATACACAGCATGATATTCTCCAGGAATGACCAGCTTCTTGCATAGTTCCAGCAAGTCTGACTTTGTTGCCTGGGAAATTGGAAGTATCTTGTTGTAAACTGGATTCAAAGGAAGCTCTTCAACTGACGGATGTTTTCTCCGTCCACTTACTTTCATTTTTTTTAACTGCTCGTCAAATCCAATATTGTTTAGCAATACATTTTGGATATATATGCCGATCAACCAGTTGACAGTGTCTCCATTTTCATCTTTGTTCCTAATTTTTGGGAGTTTACCAAAAACCAGGGTGAAATCAGCAAACTGTGTACGCTTTTTGGGGATTACTTTGACTGGATTTTTTTTTCTCCGAGAACTTACGGAAATGGTTTTCCAGTCATTGGTTGTGAAGATACCAATGGATTTCTTCTCTCGTCCAATAGCTGAATGCATACTGTCTACCTCAATCATGGAGTGGCCGTTTCCAGGAAGTTGTGTGTGATAACTAGTATATTCTTGCTGTCGTTCAAAGCAAAGCATCAATGCAGCCTCCGCTGATTTCTGTCTCGTCCCAAAGATGTCAGAAAATAATGACACTTCGTCAGTCGATGGGGCACAAGAACCAGCTATCTCTGCAGACATGAGGCTATATCGATGTTCCTCCTCTTACGGTCAATCTCAGTCCAACAATATCAAAACCCATAGTTTGGTTTTTCCTTCCCAAAAATGAGGTTGAAAACACAAAGTTTTTGGAGTAATGTGTTAGGGAAACGTTACTCGAAGGGTGAGTTGGCGTAAACTTCGTAAGCTGTCAGACAATTGTCTTCCTCATTGGCTCGCTCTTTATTTCTTTCTTTAGCCATCCTTGCATATCCGTGCCTCTTCAAATGTGCAGCTTACTCATTCTTCCTTTATCTCTTCCTTTTCTTGAGGTGTTAGTTGTTTAAATCTGTGACAGAAGCACAGATGTCTTTTGTTGGTTTAAACAAGGACAGGTTAACCTTTTCAATAGACTTGGCGGTGTATGCACTCACTGCTTGGCCGAATCTTCCTTTTGATATTTCTCTTTAAGAAGATGATAAAACTTTGATATGGATAGAATGGAATCCAGATATCTTTTGTTAGAAAATTTTCCGCATGTAATGACTTTCTGTGCAAGGAAATGAGTGTGTGTGTGTTCTCTCATGCGTTCTTTTTGCTCCTCTGGTGTTTTACTCCATGCGCCTTGTTATCCTCGGCCGCCCTCCCCAATAAACAACACTTTCACTCTTTAAAGAAGTGTTGTCAACTGGGATGTGATTTATGTTCAGGGTAGTGAGTAAAAGCGATTTGCATTAACGCTCTCTCATCCCTTTCGTTGCGTGGTATGCCTTTGACGAAGACTCTTTCTTTTTCCTCTGATTTTCATCTGCTTGAGTACAGCTAACCTGTTTGATCTGGATATTTGTAAGAATACACGTTTTTTTTTCATGCTGAACCTTTCAATGGTCTTATAGTCTTTGTTCAGCCTCAGCCTATCATCCTCAGTGAATTTAGTCGCGCAATTATACTTGCATTTGTTGAAATCACAAACAATAATTTAAAGGAAGAAAGAGATTACATTTAAGAGGTAGTTTAAAAAATGTAATGTTTGAACATCGACAGTTGCTAAAAAGGAAAAATATAGATCAAAGAGAAGGTTATGAAAAGAGAAATTGTCTGTTACTTGTCTATACTTCATGTAATAAAAAAAAAAGAGAAACAAGTTTGACACTATAAAAAATATATATATATGTTTTGAAGAACTACTGAATACAAAACCGAAGGGTTGCTTCCAATTAGCAGTTAGTCCTCGTGCCATAAAGACACAAGCGTGGTTGGCTATGTACCTGCTCCTGCCTAAATGAGCATAATGTTCAAATCCCCGCACAATATCATGTTTAGGGTCATAACACACCGTCTCTTTTATCGACATCTCAACGAAAACAAGCGTACAAAGCTTTTCATCGGGCGTCATAGATTTAACTTTTACTTTTAAGGCTTGCAAAATACTTGGAGAAAACCCAGGTTTTAACTTTAAAGATGACATGCTTTTTCTTAAAGTAGATACGCTGGGCAACCTAAATAGTTTTGAAAGGAGCCTGTAGATCTTAGGGGAGGCATAATGAAAAGATAGAGCTAAGCTCTTATCCGTGCAGCTCCATCGAAGCCCATACTTTGATTTGGAAGCCATCCTGATTTGAGTCATGACAAAGTCTAGGGTCTTATGCTTAAGGTATTCTGACAAAATTTCATTTATTTCCAGCAGGGAAACTTTAGGCTTTTCAGCAGGGTGCAATTTTCAGAAATTTTCTTAAGGCGACACAACTGCTGTCGAGCTGAGTGCAATTTTTTACGCAAAGTAACTTTCTTTGGTATCAGTTTGCGTACTGGCTTGGCAGACTGTGATTTTTCTGTATGAATTGGTTCCTCAGAAATAAAATGAACTGAAGAGCACACATCTTTTTTATGAGGCGGTCTGCGTGGAGTCACCGACGGAGGATTGTTTGGAATGTCAAACACAGTTGGTACAGCACAATGAATCAGTATGTTTCTGAGGGCAGGGTTCATGAATTGAGACACTTCGAAATGATCAGCAAACAGAAAATTGTTTTTACACAGTTTTTCTGTTGGTTTTGAATGAAGATCATCTCGCCTCACATTTATAACCCATGTCTCGCACCTGAAAAATAAATTAATTTACTATGATTTTTCGGGAGAAATTATCGTACAATCTTCTTTTTCCGAGATTAGATTAAGATCTAGATTTAACTCGATTGCATAGTTTTCCTTTTTTTCATAATGAATGAAACAAACAAGCCATAGGCATCTAGAAATCTAGCAATACCAAATGGAAAATGCGCTGGTCATACCCACCTGTGTGCTAGATCTAGATCTAGATTAGTTTCTTCTATTTGAAAACAACTAGATCCCATTAGAATTTACAAGTGGTATTTCTATGCTTACTTTTCTGGAAATCTAAAAAATGACACCCGAGAATTTTTACTGCGATTGTTGGTGCAATTTATAGCAGAGCACCATTCGCCAGAGTTGCTAGGACGCTTTGCAGGAGCCGCCATTGTTTACTACTGGTTGACTCGCGATACACGTATGCCGCTTGGTGGCGCTGCAAGTAGGCTGTGCATGCAAAAACAGCTGAGCTGACCATCTTTACGATTTTCAAATCTTTGGTTATAGTCCACCCATCGCGTGTGACTGAATGCGGGGAACCCCACGGACCTAGGTCGACTAAACGCTGAAACGGCGAGATTTTCTTGTTCTTTCACATCTTTTATTTATTTTTTGACATCATCTCCATCCAACCATTCGGTGCTATCACTGGGCATATGGCAAATATCTCTTATGTCGTATGGAAGCGCTGGTTTCTGTGTCATTTTTCTCTGTGCGGTGATTTTCTGCTTGGCCGAACCCAATAGTGCGATCGCATCTAAGGAATGTGATAGCGCTTTCTTTAACCCGATCTCTTTGCATTCTTTTAACTCTTTTGCGCTTAACGCAATTGCGGTGACAGCCTATGAAATTAACCGCTGAACGGCGCTAAACTTGGCGTCCAATTTTCTGTTGTCACACTTGATCATGTTCCAAATATATTTATTGCTGAGGCGGACGGCGAGGGATGGGCAATTTTCCGGCCGTTTGAAGATCTCAAATTTCTCTTTCATTTTATCTTCGGCCATCATTTGCCCGAAACACTGGGCAATAAATCCTGCCAGAGTGTCAGGGAGGAGGTCAGAGACCTCCTTATCTGCTCCGTATTCCGTGCACGCCACAGGAAAACGTCCTCCTCGTCTCCTGAACACTCCTGCCATTCCCCAAATTCTGAACCTGAATTATCGTGGCCAAAAAGGTAATTCAGTAAATCCTCACTTTCCACGCCAATTTCTCCTTCTCTTATCGGCAGATCATCATGCATAGCTTTCACCTTCTTTGTTTTCTCCTTGACTGGTACTGTCTTACTTACCCGCATGTGTTTGATTTCTTATGCTTCTTAGTTTTATTATGACGTTTTGTTTGTGTATGTTTTGTTACTTCCGATGAAGTGGAGGCCGCTGGAGAAGATGATGATGATGATGATGATGAAGAAGAGGAGGATGACCGAGCTCTCTTTTTCCTCTTTTCCAAATTTTCTACTCTGTCCCGCAATGCACCAATTTTATTAATGTCTGATTGGTCACGAACATGCTTTGCGTGTCGATTTCATCCATCAATGTCAAATAAATCTTCCGCTGAACGGAGGGACTATACAATCACCTGCGGCTGTCTCTGAATCTGATCTTTGACCTATCCCAGGCCTCCAACAGGGGATTCCCCTCCTGAAAGTGAGAACTCATCCGGTATTTTAAAAAATAATAAAAGTTTGCATTGATTAAGTAAGCAAAGCTCGGTAGACAAGTAAGGAAGACAAAAAATAAATTTCCTCTCCCTAACAATTTTAAATATTTTTGGCAAAAAAGGAATGCTTTTTTTTTTTTTTGCACGAATTATATAAACAATGAAAAACAAATAATATAAACCTGAAAAAAAAGTAAAATGTCATATTTGTAAGACAGAGAAATTCTTTTGGTATTTTTTAGGAGATGAATTGAAAATGAATTCTATTATCATTTTAATTTCAATCCTTTTGATTTTATACTGGTTGGTCTGCTAGTTTTGCTATTTTAGCAGTACAGTTTTTGTTTCCAAATATTATTCACGATTGTGAAAACATGATGCTTTGATAATTCAAAAAAAAACAAAAAAAAACAAGCATCTACACAAGTCAGTGAAAAATGAATCCGGGCGCACATTCACCAAATCGGCTGTTTCACCTCTGCCCTGCATGTTTGTCTGGTGCATTCTTCTCTCTCTCTATCTATCGATCTATCTGTCTCTCTCTCTCTCTTTTCTGCTTGCGACCCGCACCTGTCCCTCACACAACAATATCTATCTTGTTCCTCTCTGTCATTCGTGGCAGTAAGGTTTTTTTTTTAATTGAAGTCCTAATCATCATAGGAAAACATGCCTGAAGAAAACTAAACTTTAGCTTTGCTAAAGGGTACAAGAGTATAGAATCTTTGGCTTTAATATAGTAAACACTTAAAGGCAAAACGTGGAAACAAATTGTACACGCAAACATCAACACAGTGTTTTAACACTTTCCCCCAAAATACCTCTTCAAAAAAAAAATTGATTGGCCAATTGCCTAATCGCCATGTTCCTTTTCACCAGGTATTCATCATGGCATGGAGGGCCAGGGATTTCTTTATAAACATTACCTGAACTTTTGTATTTTCCTTCTCACTTATAATCAGGCAAAACGTATTTTGCCCGCAGCAGAAATCAATAGCTTTTTCATGATTTACTGGAAGTTATTTTGGGTTTCACCTGTCTTTCTTTCTCTCTCCCACGCCGCCTCTCAACTGTCATTCCTGTTTTACTCTTTTTGAAATATCTCTAGACTCCCCAACTGCTCGAAGGCAACTCGCCTGAGAGATTTGTAGTCTTGTTTTTTTTTTTTTTTTAAGTTCTGAGCTTGACAGCATAGTCATCAAGCTTTCAGAGATTAAAAGACTTTCTAGTAAATTCAACAATTTTCTTATCTACAATAATAGCCTGCCAACTTGCAAAAGCGATTCTGAACCGAACAATATCGTGACAAAAACTATTTGCTGGTGAGAACTCAGACCCATAGTGAACGCATACATCGTTTTTGCTATGCTTGTGGCAGCCATTACACTGTCCAGCATATTTTAATAGAATGCCCAGACTTTCAAGTCACCAGGAAGAAATACATGTACCTCAGTGTAGCCTACCTGATATGTACAGACTCTTCCGAGAGATCAATACCTCTTGGTGCCAAGAAATATCTGCGGCTTTGTACAGATTACTTTTTAAAATTTTTCTCCATATACGTTGTTGGATTTTAATGGATTTTTATCTTTGTTTTGATTTGCTTGAGCATCTGATAGAAGCCTGTGAGAGAAAATGAACGAACAGAAACCCTGAGATCACCCCTTAATGAAACTGATTTGTACAGATTTTTCCGAGCGGTCAATCCCTCTCGCGCAGTGGTCTATTTATAAGAACTTGGTAATGATATCTATAGAAATACCTGAGGTCTTGTACTTTTTCTTTTAAAATTTTTTTCTTCATATGCACAGTTAGATTTTTTAAAATGGATTTTGACATAAGTTTTGAAATTGCAACGTCAGGCTATAATGACCTATAACAAAAAATAAATGAGTTGAAATCCAGAGATCACAGGTAAATGGTGGACTGGATAAACCAATAATCGATCAATCAATCAATCATGGATAAAGGGTGGACCGGCTGTATCAAAAATTAATCAATCAATTTTGAAACTTCTTAATAGAAACAGTATGATATTTATAAAAGAGATGTTTTATTAACATAAAACCAAAACTATTTTTAACGTGCATTTGGTACACTTCATCTATCTACTCCTGCAACCTTCAAAATTGGCAAATATGAGAAGCGGTTACAGTCAAAAATGTCTAGAAAGCATCACAGCTCAATGCATTTACAGTTGAATATTAATTTTGTAATCCAAAATAAATTAATTTATCGAAAGCATGTCACATCAAAAATGCTACTCAAGGTAAAATTTATCAATTAAAAACATAGGTCAGTTTACCTATTCTAAGATGTAATTGGTTTTTTTTTTCTAATGGAATTGAGGCAGACAAAACTTACTAAAGCTTTGGAAGTTTCCGCACACTGGAAAGCTTTGAATCTTCCAGTCCCACACAGTGACATAGTTTCTATTTCTCTCTCTCTTCCTTTCCCTCTCGCTCTCTGTCTCTCTCCGCAAGCTTTGCCAATATACGTGATATTTTTATTAAACTATTCATTCTCGCTTAATTTCTTTAGTTCCCTTTCTCTTTCTTTCTTTCTCTCTCTCTGCCTTAATCCGCTCTCGTCTTCCATCCCTATATCTGACAATTTTCTTGAGTATCTCTATCTGTAAGATCTGTAGATTTATCCTTCACTCTATTATTTTAAGTCATTATAAGTAAACTACTAAATTCATCTTCAACTCTTATCACCTAGCATAGTTCTGTAAAAGCAAAAGTTTACTGCAAAAGCAGGTTTTTCTGTAAAATCTTGGGGCTTTTAAAAAGACATTCGGTTTTATCAGAACATTCTCTCTTAACACAGATCTGACAGCTTTACAAATCTTTCTTTTCTTTTTTTTTTTTTTAAACTTTATTACTGTTGCGTGATTCAATTATGGGTTCTTAACTGCATATAATATCTAAGTAAAAGAACGAACAGAAGGCTGTGTGTATAGTAACACTTAGAGACTTTTATTATCAAAGCTTACAGGATGACGGTTAGACAACGAGTGGGTGGACAAGGCATATCACTACAGTATTTGTGCAAGGAAAATACAAAGAAGGAGATGGTAGACAGTCATGTACAGTAGATATATGTAACTAGGTCAGTAACAATAGTGGGTATATAACTCGGTCAGTAAACACGGTCATGATAAATACAATACACGTAACATCTCCTCCCCTAAGTTTCAAAACAACTTTCTTAACGTCCATAAAAAAGGGATAAAATGTTTCGAATGAGAACATATCTTTGGCATCAGATTCTTAGTATGAGGAAATTGTAAATGTAGAACACGTTTCAAAAGTCATTCAGGTGAGGAAGTAATTGTCGACCGACTTTATATTAAAAAAAAAAAATATGTCAAAATGCAGAGCTAAGACAATAAAGTTCACAGGATGGAGTCATGGTCTAAATAAGGCATGGTTGAGACATGAATTGTACACTTAACACAAAAGTTAAATAATATTCTGAGTAAATGAGGAAAGTAGCTTGTTGAACGCTCTTGGATTTTGAGACAAGAAAAGAAAAATCTAACAGGGTCTGCCCGTAGCTGAAATTCAGATGGCTCAGTAATTCTGGTCGAGGCCAGGGACGAGAACAAGCCTATCAGGTTGTTTTATTATGCACCCTGATGCGTAATTAACAGGTTCGCCTGTTCTACTGTGTCAGGAACGGGTTTGGGCCTGTGTTCAATGTCAGTTTCAAGGTTCAGAATCGAATTTTGTTCTGAGGGCATCGTGCCAGTTAAAGGTTCGAATGATGTAGGGTGAGATGCACTTGGCATAGGTCTAATCCCAAGGTTCAAATGTGGGTTGTTAGACGTGGGGTGAGTGAATGGGGACACGCAATTTGCTTTGGTGGCCAGAAAAGCGTTTTCCTGACTTTCTGACCAAAGGAATGGAACATCTTTTTGGTGAGATTTTGTATGGGGTGCAGATCTTCTGTAAGATTGGAGATGTATCGGGACAGATATTGCACCATGACGAGGAAGCGTCTTACCTCTGTGAGATAAATGGGTTGAGGGAAGTCGCTTATTGCTCTAACCTTCTCAGGATCTGTCCGGATTCCATCTGACGAGATTACATGGCCCATGAAGTTAATCTTGCCCGAGGCCAGTTCAAGTTTGTCTTTGTTGAGCCTAACCCCATACTTTTCGCATGCTGACAGGAAACGTTGTAAGTTGAGGTCATGGTCTTATCGGTTGCGTCCATGAATAATGGCGTCATCGTGGATAGCGACAACGCCAGGAAGGGCACCAAACAGCTCGAGGATTTTCCTTTGGAAAATCTCCGATGAGACTGAAAGACCAAAAGGGAGTCTTAACCACCGATAGGGACCGTAACATGTTTGAAACGTTGTCAGCAAGGAAGATTCGGTATCGAGGAGAACATGCCAGAAGCCATTGCGTAGATCAACTTTCGTAAAAACACGAGATTCGCAGAGTTCATGAAGGAGATCATCTAGGAGGGGCATTGTATATAATGTTCACGAAGGAGGGCTTTATTGAGAAATGTAGGGTCTATACAAATTCTAAGTTGTCCATTCTTTATGTGTGCCACAACTCTTTGGCTTATGTGACAGGGGCAAGGACTCCAAGCTCAGTTAGTCTGTCAAGTTCTTGTTTGAATCGGCCTCTGACAGCTGTAGGGACTCGGCGATTTGGCATGATCCCCGACTTGACATTAGGGTCGGTTGTCAGATGTTGTTGCCCGGGAAACTGACCCAACTTATCGTTGAACACCGGTAGGCAATCAAGGGAGGATAGTGAGAAGACTTCCTCGAAATTAGCACTCTGTAGGGAGAGAAGTCCCATTTGCTCAGCCGCTCGTAATCCGAGAATCGGCTGAACGTCCTGTTCGCAGACAACAAATTCTGCATTGAATTTCTTTTTTGTCTTGGCGTTTTTGAGGATCTCCCTTATCTTGCTTAACAGGAAAACGAGGAACCTCCAAAGCTAGTGAGGGAGGTAATGCTGGGTACCAGGTTCTTAGCAAGTCTCATGGGAAGTACATTGACGGAAGCTCTGGAGTCAATTAGAAAAGCTACCAGTGTCCGGTTTACGATCATGTTGCACCGAACTAGTTTTGCATTGCGATTGTGGACTGTGTTGACCCAGGCAGGCTCAGAATCGCTGTCCGAAGATTCAAGATTGTTTACATTAGCCTTTCTACTTGACTTACACTTACTGGCAAAATGATTAGGGCCATGGCACTTGCTGCATTCCTTACCAAATGCAGGACATTTGCTTTTAAGCATTTCATGTTATCGACCACAATACTTGCATCTGGCTGAGCGAAGAGAAGTCGGTGGTCTCGTCGCCCCTTCAGAACGGTAGGCGCGCTTGGCCTTGGCAATGGCATTGACAGCCGTAGAAACTTGTGAAGTCATGTTCATGGTTCGTCTATGTCTCTCTGCATTCTCTGCTGCTTTGCAGACGCCAATCGCCTTTGACAGTGTGAGACTGCAAATCTTGAGAAGATCGCCCTGAGTATCCTTGTCTCGGACACCTAGGACAATCCTATTGCGAAGAATAGAGTCAAGACATTTGTCGCAGTATTTGCATGTCTTTTACAAGTCGACGAAGGTCACTATCAAATCCTTCAAAGGTTTCTGTGTTCTTCTGAGCACGGCTATTGAACACAAAACGTTCATAGGTCTCATTTACTTCACCTCTAGCAAAGGATTCAAACTTAGCGATAATGTCACTCACAGTTCTGTCGGACTCGGGCGATCGGAAGGAGAAACCGTTATAAGCTTTGAGGGCGTCATCATCAAGGCAGTGGAGGAACAGGACGACTTGCACCTCACGTTGCAGAGAGGAAACTTGGGAGAGCACAGCATATGTGTCCCAACGCTGTTTAAATAATTTCCAAGATTCTTCGATGTTAGTACCTAATGTTAGCCTGCTAGGAGGTTTCAGGCCAGCAATGAAGGTAAGGGGAGAAGCAGTTTCACTCATCGTGGAGGAGTCAAGATCGAGGGTTTGATGCTCGGTTTGAGTGCTCATGATGAGGTAAATCACAAGGAAATAAGGAGAGTAACAGCGAAAATAATGTCCAACTCACTGAATCAGAATATCAGTTCAGAAAAACATCGCTGCCACCATGTTGCGAGATGCGGTTATGGGTTCTTAACTGTATATAATATCTAAGTAAAAGAACGAACAGAAGGCTGTGTGTACAGTAACACTTGCAGACTTTTATTATCAAAGCTTACAGGATGACGGTTAGACAACGAGTGAGTGGACAAGGCATATCACTACATTATTTGTGCTTATACAAAGAAGGAAATGGTAGACAGTCATGGTACAGTAGATATATGTAACTTGGTCAGCAACAGCAGTGGGTATATAATTCGGTCAGTAAACACAGTCATGATAAATACAATACACGTAACAATTACTTCCATTTCTTTTTTTTAGAGGGAGGTGCAAATTTAAATTTAATTTATTGTCTCAGAATGGAATTTTTCAACCAGAAGGCCAGCAATGTTTTGCCAACTGTCATTATTATTATTATTGATGTTATTGTTGTTGTTCTGTTAACAGTATGTCAGTTCTTGTATTATTGTGAATATAATTGTAATTGTTTATTTCTGGATTCTTTAAACTTTATTTACTTCTTATTCGAATTCTGTTTTTGCTTTCTTGTTTTTCTCTTTGTGTATTTGTGTTTGTTTTTTGTGCAGAGAGCTACCACAATTCTCAAAAAGAACATCAAAATGTGTCAGCCATGTATTAATATTACCCAAAGCTTTGACATGAGATTGAATGAATGGAAACCCTGAGGTCACCGCTTGATGGTGGACTGGGTACAATTCAGCCACTAACTCGAATTGAATGAATGGAAACCCTGAGGTCACCGCTTGATGGTGGACTGGGTACAATTCAGCCACTAACTCAAACTTGAAAGAACAAATTAAACTATACAGAGTAAATGTAACAACGTGTCACCCATAAGGCTTTATCAAGTAAAAACAAGATGATCACAAAAAAAAAAAAAATACTATAGATCCTCGCTAAGCTTATTTATGTTTCTGTGAGTGCGGTAGTTGTATACTTTTTTTTTTACTTCTACGGTAATTAATTTATTAATTGTTTATTTACTTATGTACTCATTAATTTAGTTTTCATTTTCATTCATGTATTTTTCTTTTTCATTGCACATTTAAAAAAGTAGCAGACGAATGAGAAAGAGTATTACAATTCGCAGTATTATTGGTATATAATGTATGATATTTTATACTATGCATTTTGAGTTCTTTATTTAAAGACGTGTGTAGCATAACCGCAGGCCACACGACTATAGTGACTAGGTCGCCATTGGATCGCATG
>BLXT01008033.1:154155-178190 GCA_019648995.1 Plakobranchus ocellatus
CCCCCCCCCCCCCCCAAAAGAAAAAAAAAATCGGGATGGATCTAGATGCTTTATTTAATCCAACGACACTTTGCAAGCCTAGTATATGATCAAAGAAACTACGCTGGTCTACTTCGAGGGCAGTTACAAAAAAAAAAACGAGGGTCAACTTTCCATCGATACAGCATTTTTGTATTATGTGAATGGAAAGAAAATCGCACGAAAAATGAAACAAAAGCACAAGCCTATAGATCTAGATCTAGTTAAACAGCCAAAGTGTAAAATTTTCCCCATTGGCGGGTTGAATTACAGCTTAAGCATAATGCCGGCATGTCTGCATGTAGCACTGAGACATATCAATAACACAGAAGCTGCTCGTCGGTAGATATTGCATGGATCCAACGCATAAAACGAGATAATTTTTTCCCGTTCATCGGGACAATTGAGCTGGATTTCAGCGGGGCAGCCCGGAAAACGGAATTTATAGGCGTTCCCCGAGATTTTTTCTGGCGAAAACGGAAAGTTGGCAGGTCTGCTATGACAATGATAAGACGAATTGGTTTCCAAATACTACTTTGTGATGCACAAAAGAACATTTCTATTATGAAGCTACTTTTGGAAGTTGCATATTGCCTTTGCTCTCACCATTTTTTGCAATTTTCCAAAAATTCTAGATATGTTTGACTCCATAAGTGGTGAACCATTTTTTTAAATATCTCAATTTTTTAAAAGAATGTCATAGTCTTTTGCAAACTAATGACCAGATCACATCTTTAGTAATACGAGAGATACATTTTGGTTAACCATTGGCCAATCCCCATGGCAAAACATATGAAAACAAATTGTCCAGATCCCTCAGGCACAACCATATTTTCTCATACAACCCCTTCACCTCAACATTGCCTTATTAAGAGAATGCAAACAAACTGTGCAACTCATAAAGCCTGAAAACCTGATTGCAGTTTCTGTAAAAAGCGATACATTCTTTAAATCACTCAGAGAAACTTATAGAGAGTCTAAGAAGGGGGGTTAATTTAAACCTCACCTTGTAACCTCTGAGAGGTTCTTCTCTAATTTGGGTGCTGATACCTCGAAAGTTTACACGTATCCCAAAGCCTTCCACTGAGAACACGTGGACCTCTGTAGGGTACTGACTTGGTGCTGGAAAGGAAAAATAATCGATTGTTACAATGTTACTATCTGTAAACATACATTTTATATATATATATAAAATATATACATATCACATTTCGAAATACATTTCTTGGTAGCATTTTCGATTTCAATTTAAAATGCCAAACAAGATTCCAAACTTCCTACAGTAATCATGAATAGTCAAATGAAATGTAGACCAGAAAAGAAGGTTAATATCTTCAAATAAACTTTACGTTAATTACTGTTTACTTGTTACATTTATCACAACCAACACTAACTATCACAATATGTTAAAAAAAAAACTGGCTTACGCCTGTTCAAAGTCTGCCTCTCATAGTCTGAGCTCTTGTCCCCGTTGCCAGCCGAGTTGTAAGCCTGCACGTTAAAAGTGTACCACTTGACAGGTTCAAGGCCAATAATCAGCCCTCGGTCAATGTTTTCTTGGCCAGGCTTCAGCTCAATTATGTTCTGCAGTGCGCCCGACTCTGTATCATAATTTTTGCGCCAGTAATTGATCTGAGGAGAATTTGAGTGAGGACACAAAAAAAAAAAAAAATTTAAGGCTAAAGTTCATGAAAGGTCGACAATACACCAAGTCTCATACTCATTCAAAAAAAAAAGAAAATGAGAACGAGTAAAAAGCTAAAAATGATCATAACTGAATATCAAGCTCCCCCTTCCAGTTGATATAACGAGATGGTAAACATTATATGCAATAAGATACAAGGACAAGATAGTAGGGAGAAAAAAGGGGGTGAAGAGACACACAGTGATATTACATCTGTATGCGTGCATGCTTACATGTGTCCTTGCAAGAGACACACAGTGATATTACGTTTGTATGCGTGCATGCTTGCATGTGTCCGTGCAACCAAACCCTGTGATACGCTGTCAGTTTTTACGAGTGTAGGGGTACTTTAAAACAGATCATGTGTGGACACTTCCAACAAAAAATTGAAGTAAGATAAAAAGAGAATCAGGTATAGTGTCAGCCAAATGATTAAAAATGTTACCTTATATCCTTTGAGTCTGCCATGGGCTGATTGTCGTGTGTTGGGAACAGGCTTCCATGTGATCAACAGAGCAGTTGCATTATACAGATGGCCAAAAACCTTCTCTGGTGTGCCAATAGGCACTGTGAAAAGAAATATTACTTTGATTTAGTGACACAATATTATCTGAGGTGGCTCACACTGTAGCATCAATTTTTAGTAGCTGTATAAGTTTTGACAATCAATAAAAAGTTTAAACATGGAGGAAATAAACTGTTGATATTTTCAAAATATTGAAGTTTTTCTTTAATTGTCATAATAATATAAGAATCATAGGGAGGCATTTCCTACCATATCTTTAATTCATAATAAAAAAAAAGTTTACAAGTAGTTTAGATCCATTTCAAACTGGAAGTAAACAAAAGCATAAAAGTATTAAAAAGCATGTCAATAGTTACGAAAAATCTGGTTTCAATGCTAGACATTAAATGGGCAAAAGAAAAATCAAAATTGCATAACCAATACCCCAAGTGGTTACAACTCAAAGCGAAGTGCTGTGCCACTTCTTAAAATTTGTTCAAAATTGTTTAAATTTTTTACCAATTTGAATATAAACTCACGATCCTCGGCAGACATGACAATTACAGGTTCCATATCTGGGCCAATGCCACGGTTATTGCGGGCGCGAACTTTGACCTCATATGGCATGTAATACTTTTGGTCCCCAACATAAGCCACATAGTCACAAGGATAAACTTCACTTGTTATGTAGTCTGCTCTGTACTTGCAAGCCTGTGCCTCGAGAACAGTTTTCTGGGAATTCAAAATGGACAAAAGTTGTATATTTGCATATAGTTATGTATTCCTATTTTTTAGTTTAATTACATCTATGGCTGCTATAGCATGATAACATTTAGATACTGCTTCTCAAACCCTTTTAAAGAGGGCAAACATTCAGAATCAACCTGAAAATTCACATAAATCCTGGAAGTTATTTCAATCAAAAGAATTCATTGCTCTCACAAGCACATTAATCAAATAATAATAGAAAAAAAAACATCATTTGCAATTTAAACTGTAAAAAGCACTAAACCATGCATGTAGGTATGACTATATTTTTAAAAAACTTTTTTTGTGGGCTTATTTTTTGTTTGTTTACAAAATCGAATCTTTTTTAATGGAATGTTTTTCTCCAATTCGTGTTGAAAATAAATATCTTAAATTAAACCCTCATAACTTTCTATAAGAAGGAGAATTTTATTCCTTTAAATGTCTAGTTGTTATGGTAATGTAATCTGCAAGTTAATCAATTACTACTTTTTATATCTGATATTAAGACCAAAAAACTTACCGATCTCCATTGAGTGTTGGTAGTAGCATCAAATTCTCTCCATGACACTGTGTATGTTAAGTTGGGGCCATTGTAATCTTCTTTGGCAAGAGGCTGCAAAATTTAGAATCAATTGACACTTTAGCATATATACATGATTTGTACAAAAATAGCAGTTTCTTGGAAAAAAGCTATCCCTTTTTTTTTTTTTTTGGATAAGAATGCATCTCCAAAATCCTTAATTTATTGAGCAAATACAGCATTTGGCTGGAATGGATCAGAAATTTCAAACTTGTGATTGCAAGTGACTTATCTTTGCACAGTTGGCATTAGACACAATAATAAAAACTTCACAAACGTTTGAAAAAAAAATTGTATTCCTGAACTCTATTGAATATATAAATTTATTAATTTTGGTGTTAACAATTTCCGCTCATATCACTGACAAAGAGAGAAAAAAGAATTTACAAATATTTTTTCGGGGAAGTCGAAATAAATTATTCAAAATATGCTGCTTCTCTCCAGACCTGCCCACTCCAAATTGTGCTTCAGAAAAATCTTCGACTCCATTCTCACAGGAATGCGTCAGTCCCCAAAATTAATGCCTAAAGACATCATGCTCTTTACACATTTATTATATATAGAGTGATTGAGACTGGTCCTAATGAGTTCGATGTCCTACATGTCACTTTCGAGAAAATGAAATTTTCAGTTGCTTTATTGCTCTTCTTCAAACCTTTTTTTTTTTCATAAAATGAAAAATCTCATATCTTGGCTAAGAATCAGATTAGCTGTATCAATTTTTCATCATTGCAAAGCTCATAAAAAGATGTTTCAGGCTATTTCTATGATTTAAAAGGTTCTAATTGCAAATTCCAACTCGTTCGGACTATGCATTAATTATTCTCATCAGTCAAAAACATCCATAGCTGAACAATACAATCTCCCCCCACCCTCTCCAAGGAAATCTCAAACCTCATTTCTGTTTCACTTACATCCCAAACAATGGTGAGGTCGCCCACACTCCCTCCACCACCACGAATATTTTTCACTGGTACTGCAACACTGGTACCTGCAATCTGTGTCAACTCTGAAAAGTAAGATACAATATATTATGCCTTTTGTGGCCTAGCAGCATGACTAACTGTGCTATACATTTTGGCTGTCCTTGTCTGCATTCCAGGTCGCTTTTTATGGGATGAAAAATACAGAGTCTATGTCTCTGATGTTGGTTAAATCAATAAAAAATCTTCTCTGTTTTTTAAAAGGCAGAATTTTAAATCTATCTGGCCTCAAGGATAAAAATCAAAATCCAGCCCCAGATATAAAAGTTTCCTTCTGCAAAAATATCTTTTTCAAAGTTAAAATGTGTATTGCTTTGAACTGAATCAATAAAGGCCCAACCACTTTTCAATTCAGGAAAATTCTTTGAATGGGTTTCAAGTTTTATGAATGATTTTTTAAAATTGCATGTGTTTGGGAAAAAAAAATCCAGTTCTGTGGTCTATTATCACAATGGTGAGGGCTTTTTTCCTCCTTCGATCTGATGCCTTCTCGCTTGACAAGTTCAACATGTAATAAAACTGCAAGTGTTACAATGTCAAAGTCAAGGACCACTGACAGAGGTTGTGAAAGAGAATTGTGTAACAGACTAATTCTTTTGGTAATCCCAGGCTTAATGGTAGAAAAGAATCAAGCTAAAATCTCACAACAGAGAGTCACTTGCAGAATTTAGGGGCTAGTGTGCAAATGTGGGACTCTCTAAAAGGAAACCACTTATAACAGGAATCTAGCGTGAAATTTAATTTTTACAGCCAGAGAAGTCAATTGAAATTTACTTCTTACCTGTAGGCAGGCTTGGGTTTCCAATGCCGAAAGCGTTCCTTGCCCGTACACGGAACTGGATGCCAGTATAAGCTTTCAAGTTTCTGAGCATGGCTACTTTGTGATCAGGGAACTGCTCACTCACAACTTTGTAGCTGAGAATGTCTGGGAATTACAAAAAACATATACAAATATTGAGTATCTGGATACAGTTGAGTATATCTGAAAATTAAAAAAAGTTATAAAATGGATGAAATACAGGCTACCAAGGTACGTTGGTGCATGGAAAAGGTTGGTCTCCTCCATGAAATATAATGTGTAATATAGTAAGTAAAGCAGTATACAAGAACAAAGATCATGAAACAGTAATCACAAAAAGAATTAAATCTCTTCTTTTTGAAAAGAAAATACATTAATACTGGTAATGCACCTCCAGAAACAAGCAAATAAGGATCATGAAGATGTTTAAGAAGACAACTGTCAATCTAAAATTATTGCAATAAAATCATACAACACAGTGCATATATATTTTAAAGTTTTGCCTTTCCATTTTATCAGTTAAAAAAAAAAATTATGCAATATTGAGCATACAAGTCAAATAACAGTAAATGTAAAGACATTTTGAACATGAATGCTCAATAAGAAAAAAAAATTCATTACCTTAAAAGCATTTCAGAGAAAAATGTGAGAATCTGAAAAATCTATCACATCTCCCTAGCATTATTTTAGCTAGGCCCATGAAAAGTCAAAATATATAGCTGTGTATTTTAATGTTTTCACCTGTGTTCATTTTTTTTAATGTGTTGCCTATAAAATTTCTAAGTTTCAGGTCTAATTAAAATTCAACAAAAGTGCATCTTCAAAATGCACATAAACAGCTATGAAAGGTAGAGGAAAAAAAAAAACAACATGCTTATCTGGCAAGGGGTAAAGGGATTTCCCATGTTACAATTCATATACGGATAATTTAGAGAACGTGCATCTGAGAAACCAGGGGTTTCAATCTCTACACAGTTGAGACACTATAGGAATACACAGCACACACTTATAGAAGCATCTCAAAATTGAGAAAATTCTATGAATTAAAATAAAGAAACATTTTGTGGCCAGAATAAACAAAAAGATGTGAAAACAGCAAGTAAGCTAAGTATTTTACATACACAAATCATAGCTTACACTCCATCAAGCCACCTGATCAATGTTCACAGCATGACAGAATGTAGAAAATAACTGTAGTTCAAAACCAGCCCAAATGAACCAAGAAATGGAATTTTTTACTTTTTGAAAAAAATCATATTCAGAAGGAAAACAACATTGAAATTCCTTTTTTTTTTTTTAAAAGAAAATTCGGGCCCTATGCATATGACATGAAATATGAGTTGGGCTAATCTCAGGGTATATTAAACATTGCCAATTCAAAATTGTCTGTTGCTTTCAAACTGTGTTCTCAGACGAACAAGAATGCCCCTCAATATTTCTACTAGCACTATTACCCCGGAACCAGAATTAGGGACTATAATCTCTACGTTCTAGGGATGTAGATGCAACCATTACAGTGACAGTGCACCTGCAGTTGACAGTGAACCTTAAGAGTATCAGTTTTATATAAATTTTGCCTAAGAGGCCAGGTACACGAACTACATTGGGTCAGGTGACCAGGTCTGAAAGGGTTAAAGGTATATGCAAACAGAAATTTTCAACTTTTGTGTTTATTTTGTGAAGCTTTCATTTGTGAAATCTGATTCAACGAGACAAGTCCCAAAAAATTATACATTTTTGACAATATATATCCTTTATAGACAAACACCATGTTTTTACATACTGTCTGCATCTGGGTGCACTCGCCACCGTTGATCATACTCAGTGCGGAACTCAACAAAGTAGTGGGTAATATCACTGCCATGCGTCTGCCCATCAACCCACACGACCCAACGCGTTGAGTCATGGTTTGGCCCTGGATCATTGATGTTGTCGGGTTCTGGTGAGGCAGCTTTGATCATCGCAGCAGTTTTCACTAACACACCGGCTGGCTCTCCTGGTGGGCCTAGAGAAATACAGAAACAATTAAAAAATAAAAAAAACACAGAAAAAAAGGAGAAGTGAAATCAACTTAAAAGCCAGATATTTTCTTTAAAAGACGAGGTCAAAACACCACATGGATGCCCCTATTCTTTTTATCCTGTATGGTTTTTGAGTTAGTTTTTGAAAAACTGATCATACTTTTCCTTATTTCCGATCATTAAAAAAAAAAATAAAAAGGATGTTTAGTATTGTTAAGTAGTTTTTTTCAACAAAAAAATTCTTAACATGACGATTTCATTTCACATTTGAAACAATTTGAAGACTGATCAAGAAACTCAAGCCATGAAGATAAAAATCTTTCAATCATCATTACCATGCATTGCAAAGAATATATTTTAAAAACCAGTTACAATCTTAAATACTTTACGAAGCAAATCATGGTGAAACTGGATACTCATTATTTGTTATAACTTTTAAAGAAATTTTATCACACGACTGCTTTGGCAATGGCAGCTATCTTGGATTTTGGACTATTTTTTTCAAATGAATAAAACTCAAAAAATTACTGACAGATCAACTTCAAATTTGTTTGGCATAGTCTAGAGATGCTCTTTTATTAACGATCAGATAGCTTAAATTTTTTTTATATTGGATACATGCATTGAGAAAAATATTTCTTTTTAATTATTACTGTTTGAAGTTCCTAATTTTGATACCTTTCCCCATTCATATTTTTTCACAAATAAAAATATTCACACTTCATTGAAAAAAAAGCTATGATCGTTTGTTCAGCACATGTTCCTAAACTATTATGCAAAACTGACCTGCAAATTTCAATGCGATGATCATTTGTTCAGCAGATGTTCCTAAACTATTATGCCAAATTGACCCGCAAATTACAAAGTTTTAGTGAAAAATGTAAAAAAAATAGCAGACTTTGAGAAAATCTACAAAACCCAATTTTTAAAAAAGAATTCATTGAACGTGTTGGGTTCAGAAACATTTATATTACAAATCCACTTTTTTCTGAATGTGTCAAAGTATATTTCATAAAGATATCTTTAAAAAAAAAAGTAAGTTATTGGTAAAAATAAACAGCGATGTAACAGAAAAAAAACGCCCCCCCCTTCCGGAAAAAAAACGCTTTTTTTTTTTCTACTAAATAGGTTACCTTGCACCAGGTACATGCCTGGGGACATTTGCATTACAAATGCAGTTTATTGTAAATATCCAATAAAGCCAACTTATCTGTAATATATCAAGACTCTTTTTGACATCGAGCCCATTTTTAGGATAAGTTAAAAAAAAAAAAAAATTAGAAATAGCAGTCTATCTCTTACATAGAATTCTCAGTCAATGTAAGATGACGCACAAAGTTTAATTTGTTTTGCTTTATAACTACTGCTTTAAAAATTTCATATACATTTTCTTCCTCGATCACTCACCTTTAACTTCCAGATACGCTGATCTTGAATAAGAATCCAGAGCAGTTGTTGCTGTGCAAGTGTAAACACCCTCATTTTCAAACTTGGCACCCACAATATATAGAGAGCCTTTCATATTTCCTTCACCCTGTAAACCACAAAAATAAAAAAGTGCACTACATGTCACACACCAAATATTGTGGATGACATCAAGACTGAATCCTGGTAAATCGAACAATTTTTAGGTTTCGATTGTTAACACTGGATTCTAAATCCCGCCACCACACTAATTAGCCCGATAAATCAAACAAAATTATATTTTAATCATGGGTTTCTACTTCCCAGTAATCTATATTATATGGACTCCATTCTATTCTAACGTTGGCAAACTTAAAAAGATGTCAATGCCATGTCAATGCCATTGAGGAAAAAAAGAAAAACAAACACATTTTTGTGTCAAAAGATAGTTACTACAAAGTATGAAATACACCATTAAACTATTGATACTAGCTATTAAATAACAATGGCAGATGTTATTTTGTTGCAAACATTGTATTCCTTAAACTATTAAAATTAAATTCAGTATCAGGTCATTGAAATGTGAATTTTGTACTTTGATGTGCAGTTCATGACTCCAGCATTACCTGTTGTTGCTTTTTTTAACCATTTCTTTGGGGACTTAAAATGTTATTTTTTTTACAACTTACAACTGTTGACTATTATAACTTTTTTCCTTTCCGCCAATCTGCCTTCAAATATTAGCACTTGTTGGCAGAGGATTCGGTATGAATATAATGGTACATTTACTCAAAAGCTAATCAAATGAAGAAGTGAGAGGGCACAAAAAAAAACCCACTTTAAAAAAAAAAAAGGAAACAGCAAAATATGATTAGTTCGATAAAAACATGTCTATACAACAGTTTTTGCTTTTCACCTGTCTGTACTCGGGTTCTATGCTATAATCAATGATATGATCATTGAAGCTCCACACATAGATCATGTCAATCTCAGGTGAGTGCGATGCTCGACACAGCAGCGTTGCAGTCATATTCACTTCCACCTCATCATCTGCTGGTGGGTCTGAGATTGTTGTGCCCTCTGGCATGAAAATTATGAGAAAATGAACATTAATCAGAACATATTTTTGCTTTGTTTTACATGCCACCCTTACACAAAAAAAAAAACCTCACACAAAAAGAATGTTTACTTCACCTTGAAAGTATGAAATGAAATATGAATATTAAGCATTAAATGTAAAATAAAGAGGGAAGAGGCCTACACAATAGTGCCAATACTACTATCATTATTTTCATTGATATAATAAATTACTTTTAGAAATATTAAGTACAAGACGGTTTTCAAATGGCATGACATATGATAACATCAACATTATTGATACGATAGAGAAACATTATTATGGTCTGGCCTATTAAATCTGATGAATTTTGATTTTTAAGACAAAGTTCTGTGGTTCTGTAATCATGATGTTTACTTCATTGAAATTTGAAGTGAATAGTCGGCACAAAAAAAGCAAGTAAAAACAAAATGACACTACAAGCAAAAATCTTGTGAAAATCAAATCTTTTCTATTATATCGTTAATATTTCTCAATCACAGTTTACCCATCTTTGACAAATTTTGCTTTTTTTTTCTTAAAATGATAAAGTTCAATTAAATATTTTGTAAAATGTAAAATCCACCCGAGTTTTTCAACAGACTCTTTAAATACAAAAAAAGCAGGCTTAAAATTTATTCTTCACAAAATGAGTATTAAAAACAAAAACAAAAAAGAAGGATTTTATTTGCCATGTCATGGTTCTAAATATCCACTTAAAGTTAAAGACAGAATTTTTTAATTTTAAAAATTTTGTTAAAAAGTTGGCAGTCAAAATCATGGCAAGAAAGGTAGAAAAACAATTATTCTAACCAAGTACAAGCAATCTCGTTTTGTCCATTGCTTTGCCAAGGCTGTTTGTCGCCTCACAGATGTATTCGCCTTGGTCACTTTGGGTTATTTTGCGGATCATCAGGTTGCCATTTTTCAACAGCTGGTAATGGGCAGTCTCATCCTCGACTATGTTAGGATCGAGATTAAGATCTACGCCATCCTTCAACCATCTGTATGTGGGTGCAGGTGCTGCCACAGGGTTACATCTTAGAGTCACCTGACCATCCATAGCTGCAGAAACGCTTTCTGGCATAGGGCTTTTGTCAAATCTTGGTTTTATTTCTATATAACAGGAAGAAGTGAAAAGGGGGAATGGGATGTGGAAGAAAGGAGTCAGAAGTTTTACAGCAACTCAAATGTAAGTGGTGCAAATACCAAAAATGCATACAAAAAAAAATATTGTAATGCATCAACCATCATTTTTTAACTACAAAAATTAAACTTAAGAAAAAAATAAAAACGATGAAAGTTTGACTAATACTGTAATTTCCTTTAACCAATTACAAATTCTTGTCTTACCTAAGACCCTCAGTTGAGCGGTGCTATATGAGGTGCCATATTGGTTTTCAGCTGCACATTGGTACATAGCGCTATCACGGTCTTCATCAACCTTTTCAATTGTCAAGGAATTGCGGTTCACAACAATGCCAGCGCTGGGATCGCTGGTAAATCTGACACCATCTTTGTACCAAGAGTAGACAGGCTCAGGCATACCAGCAGCTTCACAATGCCATGCTAAGCGAGATCCAACATCCAAATGCATGTGAGATAGTGGGTAAGTGAAATATGGCCGAGCTTGGATAATTAGGTTTGTGCTGGCCTCATCCTCTTGTCTGGTTTCGGTGCTCATCACGTGGCATTTGTAGACGCCCCCGTCCTGCAGCTCAACATTCTTGAGTGAAAGGATCCGATTGCTGCTGTCAAAAGTGTGCCCTAGTGGAAGAGGTCTGTCTCCCTCACGAGACCACGTATAGATGAGAGGTCCTGTACCATAAGCAAAACACTCAAGCCGAACCTCACCACCTTTCACAGGGCTGGGCGGAAAAACGAAAGGAAATCCATTCTGGATTATTGGCTGATACCTGCTGCCTGCGCCTGAACTGACAACAAGGTCAAATCCTAAACTGGTGCGGCTTTCAGATGACACAGAGACAGTTTGGCCACCAAAGCCATGGCTGAATAGATTTACTACACAATGGTACGTGCCTGCATCAGACGTGGCCAATTCAGAAAAATAAAGTTTGCCATTCATGGACATAAAAATATGCTTCTGGAAATTTGGCCGGATAAAATTGGTGGCGCTATTCTTGTACCACTGATATGTTTTAGCTGTGAAAAGAAAAGAAAACAGCAAATTTAAGCCACAAAGTTCCTTTCCTAAACAAATTCAAATGAACCAAAGATAAAAAAAAAACTTTTGATTTGTCTGCAAAAGCAGCAGGCAAAAGTTATAAAAATGTATTACATAATTGTTCTTTTCTTTTTTTTTTAAATAAGAAGACCAAAAAAATTGCTTATGAAGAAAAGTTTCTACACACCATATTGATGGTTTTTTTATTTTTAAATGTAACTCATCCATACTTAATATATCTTTCGCCGGGTTAAAAAAAATTTTTTTTCGCCGATTATATAATAAGCTTTTCCTGAGAGAGCTGCGAAGAAAATTTTATTCGGTATCTCCAAATCCTTTCGTTAATTTTACAATACACATCTCTGGGTAATTGCTGATAAAGGACTGAATTTTCTTTTTTTAATGGAGGTGGGGTAGAGTTCATGGATAGAGAGATAAAATTACATTACAACATGACATACAGAACTAATGTATAAACATGGAAAAGTCAAAATTGGTGCAATCGATACAATTGATAAAGACTTTTTGCTGATTCGTAAAGCATTTATTTTGTTGTTTTGCATTAAAAAATTATAGAACTCTTACATAAGCATAAATTTCTGCACCTTCATGCGCATATTTTCTCTACAGTAATACTTTCAAGCTTATGACAACCCGAGTATTTAATTTAAAAAACTTGAAAGGCTAAAATCAATCCTCTAAACCAAATATTTGATGCCCACAAGAATAAAATAAATAGCACACCTGGATTTCCTTTAATGGGTGGACATTCAAGCTGAGCACCATTATACTCTGCCCCGACAACCCGAGATGGCTTGGTATTGGGAAAGTCGCCAAGTTCCCCAAAAGACAGTGTAGCAGAAGAGCTCACTGCCTTACCCTCACTATTGATGGCCTTGCACTGGTAAGTATTATCATCACTGCTTTGAGGATTCCTGATATCAAGCCTCCCAGTTGTAAAGGAGAACCTAATCAGAACACAAACAAAATCATTAGTCTTATCAGTCTCAGATTATAACATGAAGCAGTCACCTAAATCAATTTGATGAGGATCATAACCATTATTTGTTTAGTAAAAAGGAATGGGGTCACTTTTAGCACTGTCCAAGTGATATTTACGGCTCCCTTTGTGTTCAATCAAGCAGGCATGTGGCTTGATTCATTTTGTTGAACTGATACTCATAAATTAAGAAACATAGCATTTTAATAAGACAATTTTAAGCAAGTCATTTATAGTTGACAACCAATTTTTTTTTCCGTCCCTTTGACTTTTTTGGTAATTGAGCAGAATAAAAGATTTCACAAAAAACACACTTGTCCATGAAGCCATCTTAAACTTTCAAATTAAAAAAAAAAAAAAATCAGTGCAATAAACTCTTTGTGTCTGGATTTTTTTTTCCACATCTGGACGGAGTTTTCTCCCTTTGCCCTCTTTCTTTCATATAGCTCGGTCATCCGTATTGTTCCGTCGGTCGCTGGGAGCGGCCGCTCAGAGTTATTGAGTTAAGGCACTTAGAAATTTAAATGGCTTGTCATTTTTGTATGGGCTAAGTGAAAAATAACTGTATTGAGAGAAACTTAAGCCTGCAGAGTGTATTTCTAAAAAAATTTGGCTTGGAAAGGAGCAATAAAAATTTTAAAATATAATTATCTATTAGTTACCGAAATTTTCAAAGTTAAAAGCTAAAAAAATAGAATTAAATTTTGGGAAAGATTGTCATATATATAACAAGCTTGGCACAAGTAAAAAGTGAACTGAGAACCATGATGTAATAAGGATATGACATGCCAAATTTTATAAAGATAAAAACATGTAAAAATAATTGAAGATATTCTTTTGCAAAAAAATCACAATATCTACAGGAGACGCCGCTTTGTATTGGCCTGACATATTCAGGAAAGAGAAGCCATCAAATCTTCGTTGTTGGATGCCATGCTTTAATGGTAATTGCTGCTATAAGCATCACTATAGTAAGTATCTTTAAATGCATTTTGCATTTAGATTCCTGTTAAAATTTGTTTATTTGCTTAAAAAGTTTTTTTTTTGTATGTATTACCACGTCCTATCTGTTAGGGCATAACGAGTTTGTTCAAGTGAGTTTGTGTGAATGTAGTTACTTGGAGTATTTGTCCAGTTTAACTTGTTTATTTCATTTTGAGAAGCCAATGCTGTGTTGTGTTCTGTTGTCTAGGTTGTGAGTCCCATGATTGCCGGTCCTGATTGGTGTGTCCTTGTTATGGGGGGAGAGTGAATAGTGTTATGTTCATAACGTTGAATTTTAATGTTTGCGAATTTAGTCAGTTGTAATTTTGCTGTGCAATTGAGCGGAGGGTTGCCTAAATTTTGTTCTTGTGAAATAAGAATGGTAGATTTCTTTTTTTCTCAATTTTAAGGAGTTCCATTTCAAGAACTCGGAAAGTTGTAGAGTAAATTATAATATTGAGTTTAAGTTTTATAAGTAAAAAAGAAAACGTAACCAGAATTGATATTTAAATAAGAAATCTCTGAGGAAACGGTCTGGATAAACGGATTATTAAAGTTGTACCTCGAGATGAGCTTTTATGAGATTTTCCAGAGAATGATAAAATTGTAAAGTTGTACTTCGAGATGAACCATTATGAGATCTTCAAGAGAATGATTTCTAATTTGTTTAAGGCACCCTCGCGCATTCTTTAGTTTTTTAAGTTTGGTAAGTACAACACGACTCTATTTAGATATGGAAATATGAAAATGAAAAGGTTTGATAAGAATCAAGTGCTATTTTGAGTATTATCGAGCTTTCAAGCAAGCCTCACACTACTATTGGTACGACCTATTGATGCTGATCCTGTTGTTGCCGTTCGTGTGCTGCTGTTCCAGTTACTGGCGTATCCTTAGACACTGGTCCTTCCTGGTCAATGCGTGACCCTATGCTGTGCTGACATATCGACGTAACACTTGTCAGCTTCACACATTGGATTCCCCATTTTCTGTGCTGACTTGTCCACGTCACACCCGTCAACTCTAAATCGTTGGATTCTCCGTATGCTGTGCTGACTTGTCTATGTCACGCCCGTCAACTTCACTTCGTTGAACATATTCAACTTGTCGTCATTGGACTTTCACTGAACTGGTTTCCTTATTTTCATTATTATTATAAATTAATTTGCTGCTTGATAGTGTTAGTATCTTAAATCTATGTTTCGTTGTTATTTTAATGTTACCGTCTGTACATAGTGTTAATTAAATATAGCCTTGTAGCTTCTTTCTTTTCAACCTGGTTTTCCTATCTTCTTTTTTACGTTCCTCTCGTCACTCGTTTGCAGTTGATTTGTTTGAATACCCTAGTTGTACTTGCCTTTAGGAGTCGTGACATTATCATTAACAGTGTAAGTTAGAAATGATCTTTTAAAGGTTAGGATAGGTGTTTGAAGTGGTAGACAAAAGCCCATGGTTCCCATGGTATAGAGACAAACAGATATATTTATAAATCTATTGAATAGGTCAATTTTGTGACTTTGCATTAATGATAGAATTCATTGAAAAATTAATTTGGGAAATAATATAACAAAAAGGGTTGGAAAAAAATAATGACATCTTGAACTTGATTTTCACCCAGAGCCACACACTTGCCTTCAGAGGCCTTTAACTTAAAACTAGCAAGTGCATCAATACTATGGTTTTTCTAGACCCACACACTTTGGTGCAAGTTTTCATTACGATGTCCTTAAATGAAAGAACCAACTTTCCTACTTGAGCCGGCAAGATTACTGACCTTCCTCCAGTAGGCACAGGCACCCACTGTTGGTTTTTCCGCATTTCCCACTCATATGTTGGTTCTGGGTTACCCTCTGCCAGGCATTCAAGTGAAATGTGTCCAACTCGCCCTAGTATTATCGTGTTCTGAGGCTCTTGTAAAAAGACAGGCCCTCTCTTAGCATCCTTGGCATTCTCCACATCTGCTCCATAGTCTGCAAGTTCATGAGATATTGGTAACCAAAAGAAAGAAAGAAAATTTGTAAAGTATCTTGCTAACATTTGTCTCTCAGTTTTTGTTACCACAATAATCTCCATAGAGTAGCAACCATACAACTGCAGATGTGTGGGATATCAAAAGTTTTCAGTCGAATCTCACTGATGTCTGTACCATTGTATAGCTATTATTATATCCCTTTTTACTTCATAGTAAAATGTTTCTTCAAATACCTGTCTTCAATAATTTCACCTCTACTTCTATCACTCTATAGAAAAGTACTTCTTTTATCTTCTTTAATACTACCTTTAATAAAAACTTATGCAAATGCAAATATATATATATAAATCCAGATGCGACTAAAAATCTCAAGGCACCTCACAAATGATCTCAAGATTTTTTCAATTTTGACGAAAAGCAAAAAACATGAAACATCTTTATTGCTTCTATAGAATTCAAAAAGAGAGTTAAATTAAAGAAAATGAAAAAAGTCCATGATATTGAATAAATAACTTAGTCATATGCTCAGCATGTAAGCAGGAAATTTACTGCTGTTATGCTATTTTTTTGTTATCTCAATTTCAGACAGATTCCTTAATTCTTAGTCTGGGCAAAATATTTGAGTTCAGTAAAATACATACTTTTTGAATGCGAAACTAACGGACACATCCTTGCCAAATCAAAAAAGACACTATCATTTGGATAGAAGCTATGCACTTAAATAAGGAAATTTTAAGCTTTTTTAATGTTTTTTGAATAACAGACAAAACCTCACCAAAGTCTCGGAATTCTTGAACAATTTTATATACATCATTGAGCGGAATTTCACAAATGAAGGCATACTCTGTGGTATCAGAGCCTGTGTTCCAACCATATTCCGTGCCTACAAGCATACAAATAATTTTAAAACGATCAATGGTTGCAACATAATTCATGTTGTCACAATAAATATAATGAATGCAGGTTTCTTTAGAATACAAAAAAACAATTACAAAAAAAGCTGAACATAATACTGTGAAAACCAATAAAATGATTTATATGATAAAAATTATTGAAAAAATATCAATATTAGAAATTGACGAGTGTAGTAAATCCAGAAAGGTAAAAAGCATTGAAGATAAAAAAAATGCATATTGCGTTATAAAAAGAGATATGTATACCAATACTGGATGTTAATTGTAACTTTGCTCTGAAGAGTTGCTTGATAACTTCAAAACACTTCTTTTAGCACTTTATCATTCTTTTATGGTGTTTACCTTACTTTCAATGAAGGTTAATTATTCCAAATAGGGATGTAAATAAATATAAATTAAATAGATTGAAAATTATTTCTTTGCCACATTTAGACTCAAAAATATTTGAAAGTGGATCTAGGACTAGGAGTATTTGATCTCATGCTTCTGATAAATTTCAGAAAAAGTGCAAGCTGATTAGTATTTTTTTTTTTTACCTAGAGAGACTTAGTCACATATTAACATGGGGTGGCATAAAAACACTGGCTATATGACTACTGTACAGATAATGTTTAGTTCACAATAAACAATTACATTGTTAATGGAGGTCACATAACATACGGTGAAAATATTGGCAAAACAATGACCTTCATAGATTAAAAACCACACTATAATATCCATACATCAGTGTATCTGTGTCAATACTATCCTTGCCTTATAACCTACAATAAAGCTAGAGTGGCCCGAAACATTCCTGACCAAATTAAAAAATATAAAAAAAAGAGGGTCCACTAAGGCAACTTCAACTTTTATGAATTCAACTGTAACATTAAAATGTGTTTAAAAAAGCCAACTGTATAATAACTGCACACACAAAGGGACAAGTAGACTCACCAGTGTATTTGTAGATTACTGGAAGATTAGTTACATTTGGGGAAGCATAGTTGTCCACCCAATATGTTGTGGTGGATGTTGTGGAGTCACCTTGCCATTTTACTCCTGCACTTGTTGTCAATCCACTTGTTAACCATTCAATCCTGAAAGGAAAAAATATCAGGTAGAGTTCTTTGTTAGTTTAATAAAATATTGAAATAAAAAAACATTATTTGTCTCAATATGCTGAAAATCAGGC
The DNA here is from genome assembly GCA_019648995.1 of Plakobranchus ocellatus. NCBI lineage: Eukaryota > Metazoa > Mollusca > Gastropoda > Plakobranchidae > Plakobranchus > Plakobranchus ocellatus. Next base: position 172,219 of record BLXT01008033.1, read on the forward strand.
TTCTGGTCTAGGGGATTGAGAAAAATTGGATTGATGTTGTGACATTTCCTTGGTCCATTTATCTTTACATCATCTCTTATCGACCTGCAGAGGGGCATCTTTTTAAAAATTCCATCAAAAGGAAGCTGTCGAATGGTGCATACTTGAAACAGTTGTCAAGAAAAATATGTGAGATATCTTGAGCCTATTTTGGTGGAAGGGTTAAACTGCTAACATTTTTTGTTCAATCATACACTGATATATTGTTAACATACAAGTATGGCACTAAGAGAGTCTAATTATATTTGTCATTGCTTCACCTTTTCAAAAAAAAAAAAAAAGGTCAGCTAATTTACATTTTGTTCGTCCATCTCTTTCCAACCATCTGTTTTTTATGCACTCAGCATTAATTTTCTAAAAGTGGAATGGGCAGTAGTGAGCTTCATTACATACCATTGTTTTTCACTTTTTCATTTTACAATTAGTTTAGGACCTGGAGATTTTACTTCAGAAAAGAGATATATCCTATTTTTCATTGAGAAAAAATGATAATATTGTCATTGCAAAGCAGGATAGTGTTTCTCCAGACCACATTCTATGCCTGTCTGGATTTCAATCCTCTATATAGTGTAATAGCAACAAAAAAAAAAAAAAAAATTATAAAAAAAAAGGGGATTTTTCTAGATCTAGACTTAGCCTCATCCATTAATGGGCACTCAAACTCTTAGAGCAGAAAACAAAAAGGGATTTGTGTAGAAAAACAACAGGTGTTATTGATCCCAAAAGTTGTTTTTTTTTTCCTGTTAAATTAAATTTCGACAATGCTTAAAACACATGAATTTGCAAACAAAAACAACAATAAATATCATGTGATTTAAACAAGAAAACAGGTGAGATCAATTTATTGATATATTTTTTTTTCATTCAGATCTTAGACAACACTTGATAAATAGATCTAGTTATTATTGATCATAATAATGGCAGAGACCAAAACATTTCTCCAACTTTTTTTTTACCTTCTGGCTGAAAAAAAAAATTAATCATTTTGTGTGCTACAGACTGAAATTTCAAAAATTTTACCTTCTCACGTCATTTTCTAAAAGCCATTGTTTGACGAAGCTGTGCTCTGAAGAGAAGCCAACGCTGAGTAAATGTGCCCCATCCTGTTCACACACTGCCCCTGCTTTACTGGGCACCAGGCGTGGAAATGTCTCAAATCTGTAGCAATTGTTTTTGGATTTGTACCAACCAAGATTTGATGGGCATTCTGTAAGTTGAGCAAGACAACATTTTTAGAGGATTGAAAAAAATAACTCTAGTTTTTCTTGCAAAATATGTCAAGGTGAGAGATAGCTTTGCATAACTCCACCAAAAACTTACTGAAATGAAACTATTAAAATTTGGAAATTTAAAAAGCATCTAACATTAAAATAAAAAGGAAAAGTAAGAGTAAAAGTTGTCATATGAGAAAAAATTAAGGAGTCATCTCTGCTGTCGTTTTTAAATTACTTTTTTTTTTTCTTCAAAACCATTATAAGTAGTTCCTTACATTAAAACCAGAAAATGAAAAAGGAAAAAGAAATGCAATACTGTTTGCAAAAAAAAAAAGATAATTCACTTACTTTGTTGAGCGTAGGTCCACTCTATGATCACAGTTAACACAAATACAATACCTAACTTCATTGTAGCATTTCTGTTTCTAGGAAAGAGAGACAAGAAAGGGTATGTTTAGAAATTGAAATTGAAAAAAAAAAAGTGGCACTTAAACTCAATCCATATAAGTACACTAATAATTAGAAATAATGATGGCTACTTTAACTTACAATTTTTTTTGGTTTGGAGTGTTGGACATGTCTTAGGGTACATTTTCTTATCTACAGGTTCTCCCTAAAATCAATATTTTGTCCCCTTATTAAAAAAATTCACAAAGATACAAAATTACACAAAGTAATATAATACATTATAAAAAAAAATTATTAAAACAAAAATAAAATTTTGCCTAGTCTCAGTCAATAAAGATATCAAATTAATTGTGCAACCATTAACAGTTTTTACGGCTTGGAGTGCATTTTAACCCTTTAAGCACTTCCCAATTTTTAGAGCAACCAGTACAAATTTGCCAATTTTTTCAGATTTAAATAAAGAAATTTTTGGAGCAGATGTATTTTCACTTGTACCACCTGAAATTATCAATCATTATTAGGCTGCAAAATACCCAACCCTTGGCTGAAAAATCGACCATAAAGTTTCCATCAATTCATTTTTATCTGGAAATCTTAAATATTGAAAGGCTATGGAGCTGGTCTCACAGATTGCTTTTAGAAAGGAATACTTGGAAAAGAAAGTAAGCCTAGAATTCGATAGAGGTAGAAGAGAAGGCTGAAGAGAGCCTTCTAGAAAGGTTGACGCATAAATGTTTCTTTTAATTGATTGTTATATTACCATTTTCACTTTGAGCGTAATTGGAAATGTTGCCATTTTCAAAGATTAATCTTCAAATAGTACATTGAATCTACTTTTCTCAAAACCCGGAAATAGGCATCCATTGATCCCGATACGGTAATATCTAATCTATCTCTCTAAAGAAACGCACGTTTTACAAAGCTTACCTGTAAGGATAGGATATAATGACAGTTCATGCGACACTAATCTATTTCGTCGGTATATAATTGTTAACAAATTTCTTTACTACATCGGATTTAGAATCATGTATTCAATGCAGAAGAGAAAACAGATATTACCTGGGGTATGCTTCCGTTGGCCTACACATTTGATTGAGACTCGGCAGGTTGTTTTCACTCAAATTCGTTACTTCCGCTTTTGCCGAGAGAGGCGCCGTCTGACGTACCAACCTAAGTAGGTCGTTCACCTGAGGAAGGGACGTAACTCGAGGCTTGCTGAAAGACTTTTGGTACGGCAGCCTTGGTTGGCTCAAAGATCGTAAAGCAACGATAGTACACTCTAGTATCTTTGGTTGGATATAACTAAGACTACTTTCGTCGTCGCTATTTAGTCATTTGCAGTTTTTTCACAATCTTTTCTACAATTAATAACAACTTAAAATTTAGTTTTTAATCCCTTCTTTCAAAGAGAAAGTGAGAGTTTACTTTGTTTTGTGTCCCAGGCCAATAGCGAGCCGAAATGGTCAAATTTTTAGAACGAAATCGCTCACCACAGTGTGCCGGATAAAGTAGTCAGTAATACTCGATAGTCAGTAATATCCTATCCAAATTCGAATTCTATTCATTTTTTTTCAATTGTACGTCCCCTAAGTTTCTTGCAATACTTACGCGAAGACAAGAGCGGCATGGAAAGAAGTCAACCGAGTTAAGAAAGGGAAGAGGAGGAGAAAGAGTGCCCTTTTCTATGCCTTTTCTGTGCCACAGCGAACAATCAAGGGGCTAGTCCCCTGGCTAATTTGGCCGTACAGGAATAAATAAGGTTTCTGAGAGATTATAAAGCAGAAGCTGCAAGAGAGAAGAGGGAATGGGTGGGCTAAATGTGAACAAAAAGTATGTAAACAAACAATAATACTTATTTTTAAAGAGGAGAAGTATAAATAAATAAATGAAACAAAATAAAATTAAAGAAAAAATACAATGCTAAGATAAAAGTAAACAAACACATAAATAAATAAAAACCAAATAAATCAATAATCTAAATAAATAAGACAGAGAGAGAGAGAGAGAGAGAGAGGGAGGGAGGGAGGGAGGGATAAAAAGCTATACGAATAGTAAATGAGATAGCCCTTTCACTGCATTTTATTCAATATTTTATTTTAAGACGATGATTAAGAACAAATTGAAAATCTAATTACAACAAACGGGTAAAAACTAAGCCCTTGTCATTACATGAAAATTCACCCTCTCCTTAATTAGCCTTCTCAGTATAGTATGATGTGTCTCGGGGCTTCAGGTTTTATTAATGGGATCAAATATAGTTGGCAATGTAGAGCGCAAAGAAGTGCTTTTATTTCTCCGTCTGGACCTAAAAATTTCACACTCTAGTCATTATGATGGTCTATAGAGAGCTAATTAAAAATGCAATATTAAAAAGCCATGTTAAATTTAACTAATAGTGTATTAAAAGGAAACGAAGAAGCTCTTCACAACAGACGCTATTCTGTATGAACATAATGTAACGGTGGTGTCTTTTTATCATTAGTTGTTTGCCGAAGGATACCATCATTCAAACAGAAGGGAAAAAATAGGGAGGGAAAAGAAACAAACGACGAAGAAAGAGAAATAGGAAAAAGTGTAGCTTGATCCAGCCGGCCCAGCACTGTGATATCAGGTTTGTTTGCCGTTTTGGAAGCCACGCTATCGGTACCAATGTCCCATGATGAAAATGAGGGCAAAGAAGAAGAGGGAGTACAACGTGGACGAGGAAAAGGAAGCGGGTGACGACGACGAATTGGAGAGGAGGAAAAAGAAAAAAAATGTTTGTATGAGAAAAGGGTTTTGAAGAATACAGTTCAAAATAACAAACCACTGTGGCTGTCTCAAACTTGCATCTTACGCTAGGCTTTCAAGCTCGTCTTTGCGTCTTTCGAAAGGAAAATCTCAGCCTAATCATGCATAACGAGGATCGATCCTTTCTTAATTTTTACTCTTCAATTAATTTGCTCTGTGATTTTGCGTTTATTTAACTCTCGCTTTTTTTTTTCTTTAACCATAGTCGGAAGTTGTTTGAATTATGATAAATTTATATCAGCCTATTTTAAAAATATTTTAACCAAATCAATTTGATTTAAGGCGCTTAAATCTCTTACTTCCGTTTCTCAATTTGACGTTAAACTTTAGTCGATGCAAATACGATAATTTTTTTTTTTTTAATATATAGAATCCACGACAAAAAAAAGCTTAACGTTGCAGAGTGGTTTGCCGAAACCTCAGGGATGTGATAATGAACTACTTACCTTTACTACTTACCTTTACCACCCCTAGTCTATTGCCCGGTACTAAAAGGGCAGTGTTTGTTTTAGTTCACGCTGATCCCATTCTTCTCTCTTCCGTGAGTCGAGTGCAGATTACCAGTGCATCGATGACAAGGAAAGCAGCTAATACCATAGAGATACCCCTATATAAATCTAAAAACGACCTCACAATCACAGTGTGTGTGGCTAGACGTTGGTCGAGGCGCAGAGAAGAAACGAATGACGTTTTTCACTTTTTGTGACCCGTGAGGTATCTGGCTATGGCGCAAGTAGAAGGACGTACCTTTATAAGTCAGCTTCTTGTGGAGTTTTCTGCAGGGAGGTGATGATAACGAAGTCATTAAAGTTGTATCAAATATGCGATTTTTTAAAAATCAATATCATATCCGGAATCATCATACCAAAATTTTAATTACCCAAGCGTAAGAGACAGGTTTTGGAACTTTTTTTTTTTTTTATATGATTTATATATTTATCACGTTGTCCCTGTTGCATGATTGCATTTTTTTTCTTCTTTCTTATTTTGTTAAAGCAAAGCCATCTATGGGCAAACTTACCTATATTCCGCATATTTTGTTTAACTATATGCCTTAAAAACGTGAGAAGTTTTGCTTTTCGATTAAAGTTTATCATTCACACCAGCTAGACAAAATAATAAATAAATTTATCTAGTTAATTCCAAGAGTTTGCAGTCTAGATTAGATTATTCCAAAAACCCTGTATGAGCTAGTAGTGCAAGTCAGGCCTCTGCCCTGACTACAAAGTAAAGATCGATTGCAGCAGGTCTGGGATGACGTTGATGCACAACTCCAACTGCCTCCAGATCAATAAAGGTCGTAAAATTAATGTACGCTTCGTAAAAAATTATGGTCAAATTTAGCATACAATTGTGTTCACCCTCGTGGCTGTTGAATTTATGAAAAAGCTGCGGCCCTATCTCATAAATTCACAATAGAATCAATATAAACTTGTCTAAATGCTCTCTTTTATTCTCTTCTATTCCCATCTCACTTTCAATCTGCTAGTTTGTCTATCTATGTGGATGTCTCTCTCTCTC
>BLXT01008051.1:38217-48895 GCA_019648995.1 Plakobranchus ocellatus
GGGGGGGGGGGAGGGGGGGTATTGCATGAAGAGCTACAAATAGTTTTTATGTACCATATAAATACATGTAGGTGGATTATTATTAAATCTGCTGTTCATGTCTTATTAAGTGAACCAGAAACGAAATTGATTATACAATATCTTGATAAAAGGAAAAAAAATGGGGGGGGGGGGGTTTAACATGATCGTGATTGGACAAATTAATATTTTTGTTCTTCTATGCCAGGATTTTGTCACATTTAGGTGAGGCTTGATGTTTTCTAAGACTTTTGTGTTGCAGAGCATCTCATTTTGTGCATTCAACATTCATTGTTCACAATAAATTTGTCTGTTCTCATGAGTTAGCCATAATATGCAGGAGTTTAAAAAAAAGCTTTTTCTGCTTTTCATTGCTTTTTCTTTTTTTTTCAAAAGAATCATAAACATCTAATTTTCACTATTGCAAAACTTATGGAGTGCTTCTTCAAGTTGAATCAAAGCTTCAAATGTTCAAAATGAAACTTGTAACTCATTTGGCCTTCAGATATTTGTGACAAATGTTACAATGTACAAAAAAGCCAGTAATTGGCAATCGCACCAAAGAGATTTTTAGCAAGGTTAAAGAACACTGGCAAAAGCTCTAAATTTTTTTTTTAACGATTTCAAACATTAGACTATTTGTGATACTGATAAGCAAAAAATTTGTCTATCTGAGATATTTTTCAAGTATTTTGTTTCATATCTTATTGGACAGTTCCCAATAAAAGTTTTATTTATTTCTCGGTCCCATTTTTTAGAAAGTATTCTTTTTTGTACAGAATTTAAGCTATTCTGAGAATAAGTTTGCAACAGGTCCTTCTTTTATAACCAAAAATAATGGCATAACTCATTTTTGGTTGCGCTGGAAGAAATCAAGGATAATCTGAAGATTTTTTTTCTCTTTAAGATGTCAATTTCGAATTGATTGATGCACATTTTAAGAAAATTTAATTTGGGCATTTCTATTGTAAGAGAATCATACACTATTTTTCATTAATAATTCTTACTAATCTTAGGCTCAGGAATGCAAGGATTCTAAAATTGCATTTTGACATAAGTCAGAGTTATGTCATTATTTTAGCCCAGGTATAAATAGCAATAAATGACTGTAGTAAAAGCAAAGACAGAATATTTTGAATTATCCTTGAATTATATTAATTAATAGAGGGCTAGCCCAGCTCAGTATTAACAGTGGCCTATGGCGGGTGTAAGGGGCATAATTCTAATTTACAAAAGTCCACGTTTTACAAAATTTGTCATAAACTTTAAACCAAGGTACAAACATAATTTTAACACCAAAAAAATAGAAGATTGAATGCACTTTCTTATGATATATATAACACTAAGTATCAGTGATATTATGAGATACTGAAAAAAATTGAAAATGCTTCCTCGGCAGTGGGGCTATGACTAGATCTAGATCTAGATCTACATTCAGATTCATTATTGTCGGAAGAGTCTAGACTCATCACCTTCTCCCTCCTCTTCATCAAAATCAACATCACTTTCATCATCAATTTCATCTCCAACATCATCTACAAGGCTACCCACATCTTCATCTTCTTTATTCGTTGATCTGTCAGTTGCGAGAGCAAGTTGAAGGTCATTTTGAAAAAAAACGTTACTCGGTAACCATTCCTTCAATTTTAGAACAGTAAACGGAAAACGAAAGTAGGACTCTTCCAACAACAGAAACTATTAAGGCCCAGCCTTTGTAAAGAAAATAAAGGGGCTTATACAGTAATTTAAAAGTTTATGCTATAGTCAAATAATAACGGGCGATAGCGGGCGTTCCCGCCAACACCCATAAATGACGATGGCAGACGATAACACTTTTTATAAGTTAAAAGGGACTTTGCCTCCTGACTTTAAGTACTGGAAAAAAAAGTTAAGGTTCACTTGGATACAGCCTTTGGTCACATATGTCATTGTATCAGTAGGTCATTTGCAAAATAATGATGCTCATTTTCAGATTTTTTTTTTTAATTCTTTCTCTATTCATTTTGGCTTTAGTTTTTGCCTTCCACATTTTGTTGATATAAGCAAGGACACCAAAGGTAAATAAATCAATTTCCTACTTGAAATATTTAGTATCTGCAATAAATATACAGTATGACATCAATTGTAGTGTGCCTTTTAACGCCATAATCCTGTTGGATTGCAGTTTAACCTATATCCAGATAAGCCTTTGAGGCAAATGCTGCTTTCAATGGCTGTAGGTAAAATTAATCATTGAAAATTAGCAAACAAACAAAATTCTTTAAAATGTTCACTGTATTTACACAAAACAAATAACACAAACATATACAAGATAAGATTTGAAAAAAATGAAAAAGAATTTTTCCTCTTAAGATTTTCACACTCTCTCCAGGTAAAAAAAATCATCTTCTATATCTGTAGCGTTTGAAATGAAACCAAAGCTGAAAAATGTTGTTATGGAATTGGCATCTGAAGCCACGTTTGTAAGAGTATTCCCATTCTCTGTTGACTATCTTGAAAGCAATATCCTGAGAAAAAATAGGAAGAACAAAAACATTACAACTATTATCTGAAATGGAAAAAATGCAGATATTTTGGCAAACTACCTTGCTGTCAGTATTGAAATACTAGCAGCGAAAAAACCTTTAAAATGTATAAGTGCTTATCACTAAGCACACATATCATACTTATTGAAGCATAAGGACCCCTTTTTCCAAATACTTTTACTATGTAAACTAACCAATAAAATATTCATGCTAAATCTCTTTTTTGCTAAACTATTTTTCTTTAAAAAAAAAAAAAAAAAAACAATTTTCGACTGCTTTTGGTTTGCAAAAATAATGATTATAAATTATACATATTAATTGTGCTAGCTGAAAATGTGATGATAATCTTAAAAAAAAAAAAGAATGTCCCCTTGTTTTAAATGGAATTAAAGAACACACACTGACTAAAAAAAAAATAGCTGTATGCCTTGAACCAGATGTTACAGATACAGGCAAGCAAGTCTAAAATTGATAGTCACCTCTTCATTATGGTTTCCCAAAAGTATGGTAATATGTGAAAATAATAAAAAATATTGTCTTCTTTGATAAGAATGCAATAGTACCAATTTTTATGAAAATCCAATTTGATTTTGAAATTTATGACGTGACTAAAAACTAGTCTATTTGAAAATTGATCAGTTGGTGAAAGATTACCTCATAGGGGGGTCCAGCATGGAATCTGAGCATGGCAAAATCTTTGCTTCCCTCCAAAGGAGTCTGTGAAGGGCACAAATAAGAAATTCATGAAATATTAGACCTCATTTAATCCTACCAAATTGTCTGTTCCAATTTATCTTCGTCATTGCATGAACAAGTCACATGAGCTAGAACAGGCTTAAGATACCAACATGAAATGAAATTTCTGTTGAAGTAACTGTTTTTGTTTGCAATTTTTTAGTTCTTCATTATTACTGAAGAAAGCATTTGGAGCTTTACTCTTACAAACATTAATAAGATAACGAAACAAACCAAGCCATGACAGAAACTGAAGAAGTGAAATTAACCCATGTGCATGTTCTACATTCACATTAAAAAATACCGACTGAGACTTCTGACATAATCGCCGCAGTGTACAGCTTCATCAATTTAGTAAAGAAATCACTATGCTGACACAGTTCCGACTTGGCATTTCGGAAAAAAACATACACAACTTCTAATTGATTGGTGAGTGAAGCAAGGTCAAGACCGCTGGAATAGTTTTACCATGCTATTTAGAAGCCTTGGCTAAGGCTTGCCTCTAAGCTAGGGCCAAGGCTTCACAAAGCAAACAATGTCAGAAAACAGGGTGGCAAAATGGCGAGTTCAAGCTACTCATAGATACATTTTTTCTCCATTGATGTGATCTTCAAAAAAAACACAAGTCTATGTGGCTGATTTGAAAGAAACTTTTAAAAACTGGTAACTTTTTACAGTGACAAGAGCGATGGAAGAGTGGCCACCATGAAACAAGTATTCCAAAAATAAATAAATTTAACCTTGTTTAGTGCTTTCAACATTTTGTCATGAAAAAGATCCTATTACCATAATATGTCACAAATTGCTTTGTGCTATTTAGTTAAAGGTCTAGTGGCAATGAACTCTTATAAATAGAATTAAAGAACAGAAATCATTTTGATTCGTGCCAAAAATTGAATGAAACGTTCGTTACTTCACATGAACAACAATTTCACAACATTCTTCAGATATACAGGTTCACTAACATCAGTGATCAATCTCTCAGCGATCTCTTGAACAATCTGTCAGAGCTTACTTCAACAATTGCACAACCATTCTTTTATACCCACCCCTCACAGCTTCTTGAAAATACTAATTATGCAATACATATACAAATCATTCTAGAATTCACTGTTTATGTAATCAAGGTTAGTTTAAAAATTGACCGATCAAACAATCACATTTATCTTCTCCTTAATATGTAAATATCAGAAGCTTATCTCATCTCCTCCAAGACAAAATTTAGCAAGTTCCTGTCAACAATGTTCTCATAACTTTGAAAACCTTCTCAATATCCATAGATCGAAAAATGTAAAAGAAAGCTAAAACAAAAATAGCACTGTTAAACCTTAATAGGCACAGACAAGCCAAATTAGAAAAGTAATAAATATCGCAAGTGAACAAGGCTAGATTAAAAGATCAGCTATCCTGAGTCTAGAAGATTAAGACTCAATTCATAACTACCAATTTTGTCACAACAAAAATCAAATCAAAAATAATTATGTTTACATATACTTACAACAAAATACTCTGGTGTTTTTGCTTTGTCAATGAGATCTGGGTAGAAAATCTGAAAAACAGATAAAAATTCAAATATTTAGATCTAAAACCAATTAATGCACTTTACTTATTTTGACATCTCATAATTCAACATAACAGTCATATCTCATTTATTCTTCATCATTGCTAACAGGTTTTCTTAACTTCAAATAAAGTCATTTCTCTTAAGGTTAATTTTACAACTCCCTCCCCCCACCCCTCTAGAATCTACCCCAAAAAGTTTAAACTAGCTTTTTCTTATGGTAAATCTTGGCTTAAAAGCTAAAGAAAAGGGTGAGAAGAGCTGAAAGGAGGTGGAGGAGGGTAATGGTGGCTAGTCTAAGACAAAGATCAAGCCTGCTGTGATCAAAAAGCATAATACTGAATCTTTTCTCTCCTTGACTCTAAGTGTGGATACAACTCTGCTTCAATTTTTATGGATAAAGCTCTGCTTCAATTTTTATGAATACAGTTGTGCTTCAATTTTTTTTTAATACAGCTCTGCTTCAGTTTTTTACAATTTTTGAAGGTGATGAAACCAAAGAAAAAAGCCAAGTACACTGATAAATCATTCATAGAAAGTAAAAAAATTAACCACTATCATTCTCTTAGCTTTCCACAGCAGAGACCTCCCAAATCAGATAATTGTGCTGTTCTCTACTTTTGAAGACACCTTACGTAATGAATGAGTCTATGAGGTCCATCACAAGGATTTGCCAAATAATGATATGTCATAAATGTTTGCCACAAATGACATAGTCCCTTGAATGTTCATTTGTGTGGTAGGTACTATTTCACTGTAGAATTATATTTTACCCTTAAAGCAATTTCTGAATTGTGATAGATCCCTTGCAAACTTGGCTAGACTTCAGACACAACTAATTTACGCTCAGTGCTGGATCCCTCTTAATATATTAACATTTGATGATGAAAATAGACATACGATGAAGTGTTTTTAAGAACTTATGTAACAACAAGGCAAATTGAACAATTTTGGGGGGCTTTATCTATGAGTGACTTGTGCTTAGATAGAAAATAGTACACGTCTAAATCAACATGAGATATTTAGCTGAAGCAATGATCATTACTCCCTTCATTTTATCTGCCCTACTTATACTATTAGCCAGTCAACATTGCATTCAAGCTACCACTATCACTTCTGAAATTCTGTTGCAAGTCTCCCTCCTTGTCACTCTTCAAATTTATAATGCAAAAAAAAACAATAACAAATCTCCTATAATATATAAATGTCACAAGTACTCTCACATTAAACTTGTATCCTTGCACAATTTTGGGTGGTGGATTGTCAATGTCATAATGAGTCTGATTGTACTTGTTCCATTCAAAACCCTATAAAGGAAGATAAAATACAGTAGTTAAAATATTTTTGTTTGTACAACTTATAAAATAAAAGTAAACCACAAATTTATTTAATTATATTTGTTTCTGCTGATATGTCCAAAAAATCATGGTGAAAAACTGTTAAGCAATGTCCTTAGGGAAATTAAAAACACTGACTTATCCATTCATCTACTGCATCCATTCTATTGATCTTTACAATGAAATTATACTTTAGCTAAAAATGTTCTAGATATAAATGATCTATTTAAACGAAGATTGGCTCATACAGGTTTAACTATTGTTATTTTCTATAAAATAAAATAAAAGGTTCAATACAAATATTCAATTTATTTAAAAAACATAATGGGACACAAACTTTGAAAGATATTTCATCATTTCTCACTTTCATTAATTTCCTTTTTTTACATATAAAAATACTATCTTATAATTTTTCTAAATTTTAAGTACTAACCGTGTGAACCCTGTTAAAGAACCGAGGTTTTCGAGGTCTGTACTTGTCAGACCACAGAAAGGACTGCTGCTCAAGGTTAAGCTCCACACTAAATTGAGCCTCATCCAAATCCATGCCCTCACGTGCTTTCTTCTCAAACTCAGTCTCACCATCAGTCTGAGGATAACATTTTAGAGTTTTAAATACTGATATTGTATTAGAATAGGTTGCTTTATTCATATAAAACCATCTGTTAACACAAGTTGCCCTAAATGATTTATGAAACAAGGAGCACTGATGGAAACCAATGTCTTGAAAACAAGCCTAGTTAAATGGATGACTCTTAAAAAAAAACCACACAATTATTTTCTATAAAGCCTTCATGTGTTTGCTGAAATAATGTGTCACACTGATAAAAATTATGTAAATCATACACTGCTTATGTATGTGAACTGAGAGCTTTTCAAAATGGACGATATTCAATTTTTCATGAAATCTTTATATCTTTCTGCAGTTTTTATAGTATTTCATGGCTAACAGGTAGGATTTATATATGTATGAACATTCAACTCACTTCATATGGATTTAAGATAAATGGTTAAATTAATAAACAAAAAAAACAAACAAAACAGAACAAAAAATTAAAGAAAAGTATTAAAGAGAAAAATTGTGCAGATGAGGCAAAGAGGATAATAAGGATAATATTATTCAACACTATTACTATTCAGTTATTAAAATTTGAAAAAAAAAATTCTATATAAAACAATATACCATATTCAGTTAGTTATACCCTTTAACATATGGGCAACATTAGCTGGTATATGAGAATAAACAAAAGGCATTCAACAACAACGGCTTATATAGTAAAGTGATATCATTTAAGCAATATAACTGTTTCAAGTTTTATTTAAAAATTCTTAGTCCTTTAGTATTTGTGAATGGAGTGCTACAAAGAGTTGAAAATACCATCAACTCATAATCCCACTCCCTCTACAGGACAAATTTTTTATAAAGAATTACTTTAAATGAAAGAAATTTGTACAAAAGATGGCAAGAGGAAAAAAGCCATTCATATAAACAACTTCCAACCAAATACATAACTTTCACCTGAACACAATTAGTACCAGACTACCATTTTTTATATTGAGGAAGGGACAACAGATATTGCAGCCAATCTTGTTTACCATGGCTGTAAATTTTCTATTTCAAAGAAAAAATGTGCCCACACAGTGTAAAGATTCCAATCTTTGCAATTCTAAGACATTGCATTAAACTTTTAATCCATGAGCAGAAAATGCATTAAATGAGAGAGACAATCCTTTCAAAGAAAAAAGCATTCGTCTGGGTGCTTAACTCACTGGCTACTTTACCCGCAATGTTTGCAGGAAAATTTTGAGGGCAACAAAATACCAATCCCGCAACTCCTGCGGGTTCCAATTTCCGAATTTTTTCCTATGTAAATATCGCAACAGTAGAGGTATATGTTGCGATGTCCATTAGCTTAGCCATTTAGCTTTCGAATAATATAAGCAAAGTTTGTTTTGAACGATTAGTACGAGCAGGAGGAGAGCAAGTTTACGACACCTCTAGCAGCTACTAGTTTCCAACTGATTTCTAGATGGAGCCCCATAGATTTATAGATAATGATGAAAGTTTAGATATTGATAGCATCGCTGGAAATGTATAAGATCCACATTATGAGCCCCCAAAGCGTAAAAAGGCCAAGTCTAGTCTCCCCAAAGGTAGAGAGAAAGGAAAAGGTAGTGGCAAATTAAGCCTCACCATGGATAAGTCTAGATCTGAACCCCAGCCTCAAGTTGGAGCTAGATCTAAATCAATATCTACATCTAAAAAATCAACCAAATGACATAGACTCAAAATTTTTTTTTTTTGTAATGTAATCTTTATTATCTTGAAAAAGTATGGTACAAATTTCATAGGTATATCTTTACTAACAAATAGACAGTGATTTTTTTTTAAAATACCCCCGAAATGTCTGGTACATAGGGAATTATTGGGAAAAAAAAGTCTGGTAGCCAGTGAGTTAACAAAAAGGGGAAGTATTAGATCTATTAATCATGAGCATCATGAAGAAAAATAGAACTTACCCATGAGGAAGACATGAAAAATTGCTGATGAAAAATGAAACATATGAATTATTTACCTTCACGCGTCCTGTTGTGATAACTTGCTTTCTTGCTAGAGCCAATTTCTTTTCATCATCTGCTTCATCATAGATTACAGAATCTATAGTTAAATCTGCTGCTTGGAAAAGACGTGGCGAGTAGCCTCCCTTGACATACTCTAGTTCTTGGATGTCTTCTTCTGTCATAGCCACTTCCTTCTCTTCCTCCTCTTCTTCTTCTACTTCACTATCACTTCCAGCTATCTTTTTATCCTTGCCACTATCATCATCTCTGTGAAAATACAAATAAATGAATTAAATATGCCAAGATTATTGGATTTCCATTTGATATAAAATGAATTCTAAGATATATAGGCTAGAGGGACAATGATCAAAATACAGATAGCAATTGGAATTTAAGTGAAAACCAAAAAGCTAACAAGAATTACTTGTCTTCCACCATCTGCAATTTGCACTGCGATCTTCAGTCTGAGTAATATGCTCCAATTTTTTTCTTCTTATATGGGATCTATAAAAAGCAAGGAAAAAAATTTAACTTTCATTTGCTTCTACACAAAATTTACAATCTTTTTATAACACTTGTTACTAGAGTATAGGTTTGGCTAATTGAGAACAGTCCGGCTCTTTGATGCGTGTGTTTTTCTCAAAATCATATACATGATCTTTTTTTTCACATAAGTGTGAAAGTTCATGCACACACTCATTGAAAGTTGATTTAAATTTGTGATTCTAACAATTAAAACAAAAAAATGATCTTGATAATAAGGCAGACATGCCTACCCTTAACATTTTTTTTGAGGAACATCAAGGGCAAAAATGTGGAACATTACATAAAAATGCGGAACAAACCTGAATATGACGGGAACTGACGCTGATTAAACAAAAACAACAACAACAACAACAACAAAAAAAAAAAACCACACAATTTCACTAAGTCACGTAAGTGCCAATTAATCACAGAGGTGTACCTTTAGGATGGGGGAGAGTGTGGAGGACATCAGTTCCTATTTAAATCGGCACAAACACTAAGCCAACTGCTTAACATTTAGCCTCCGTGCTTACATTCCAATCTGTTTACATTAATGTTGAGTAAATCGGCCCTAGACTAACGACATTATAAAAAGAAAATTTGCCCTTACTGCAAAGGCTTGTTTAACTTTGGTTAATGTATATCAATGTTACCATTGGAATTCAAATTCATTAACTTTTCTCAAATGGAAAATTCCATGAAACATTTCCCTTTTCCATCCCTAAGATGTGGATAGCCTCGATGCATTCTTTTCGAATACAGTACAATGCTGTTGTCTTTTGCGGATTGGAGCTTCTATGTAGACCAATTTCTTTTTGGTCATTTTGAAGAGACGTAGATCTAGACTTATCCAAGATACGCAGGCCTGATTGTATTATATTAAAATCTAAATCTATGGATAGTTCATAGTATTATCATAGGACTGGCAATGGCAAGAGCCTGGCATCAATCAGACAGGTTCGCACCGAGCCTAAGTTCAGTGCTGGTTTTATAACTTCTCTAGATATATAAGACTGCGCGTATAGTAGTCTCAAAGTCTAGATAATCATGTCCGACCACATCATTGACCTGCAATAGTACAGCTGACAGATTTAAAACGGGAAAAATTATCCCAAAAATCTTTATTTCTACAAAAATTGAAATTCTGCCGCGATGATTTTCTTAAATCAAGTCGCTGATTTCAAATTTGCCGTCAGAATTTTCGTATTTGCTTTCCTCGCAAAGATATGTCTGTTGAAAAAAAACCCTAGTCCAGGTGAGTGACGTCACAGTGTGAATGACCGACCGTCAAAGCGGCAACATGGTAGGCCTTTGCAATGATGTTCCTCTACAGATGTACTGCACCGATAGGTTTGCCCCAAACCACCCCAACCCCTCCTCAGTCTGCAAGATGCACGCTGGGTCTTATGAAAAAA
>BLXT01008051.1:75085-89098 GCA_019648995.1 Plakobranchus ocellatus
TCATCAAAGGCTCCACAGGCTCTCAAGATAAATAAATAAAATGTTAAGTCCAAGATAGCATTGATTATCCTGATGCGCTTTTAAACTGTAACTAAGCAACATGCCTACTAATAATTTATTTAGTAAGCAACAAATCCTGCTTACAAGCTGCCAGTCAAAAACCAACTAATCAATCAACCAATCAAGCAAGCAAGACATTCATCTATCTATTAACTAGATAATCACAGAACCATCCGCCCCACTTACGAGCCCAACAATGAACGAATCAATAATCCAAAAGTTTGGCTGATGAAATAAATGGTCAATTCATGAACGACCAATCACAAATAAGGAGCTACTCAAAGTTTAATATGCAACCCAGCAACTTGTCCCCCATTCAAAATATCAATCAATGTTAAGGAAACAAGGTTTGGATGTAATAAAAAAAGTAAAGAACAAAGTCAAAGTGTCGAACAGACTTCAACATTACATGATTGTACGTCCACTCTGATCCACGAGGAAAGCGTGAAGTCATTAAAGTTGTTGCACAGCAACCTTTGAGAACGAGTTTAGCTGGTGTTTTAGAGTGAAGTGCTTACTGTCAATTTGCTCTTTATCAAACATGCCGACTTCATTGCCCGATTGATTTTTGAAGGCTTTCGTGGTTTTTTTTAGCGTCTGCAGAATATTTTCTGAGTTATTTGCACTGCTCTTCCTTCGCAATCCACTCTAAGATTTTACAAGGTTACACTTGTCGCTTTATTTCTTTTTAATGATTCAGAATCAGAGAATTTGTACCAACTTTCGTTGTTTTAAAGTCATCATGTACCGCTCTTATCCTTCATATGATGTAACCTGTCTGTATATCAACCCATCATTTGTACAGACTTCTATTACCTGAGGACTTTGCCAACTCGTCTTCGGCTCTTTCCTTCTTGTCTTGATGTGTGTGTGTGTGTTTGTGTGTGTTTGTGTGTGTTTGTGTGTGTGTGATACTCATCGCACATGTATTCATTCATTCTCTATTTTTAAAAGCTGTCTTCTCGCCACGCTAAGGTGAATAAAGTGTGTCCCTTCACAATCATAGTTTTCTTCTTTGTTCCTTTTTTTTTACTCTTTCTATTCCTGTTTCATCCTCTCACGTTTAGATTTTCCTTACGTTTGGTTTCCTTTTTATTTTGCTTTATTAAAATTCCTTTTCATTTGGTGATTATCTATTTTTAATTTTCTTTTTCTCTTTTCGTCGCGACTTATTAGGATAGTTTATTCCTTCATTTTTTTCCTCTCTATTTGTTGATTGTCTGTGTTGGTGTCACTCACGCGGAAGCTGTCAGAGGGAAGCCGTGCACCACCGCGCCGCGTTTTGTCGCTCAGTCTGTGCAATTTGTTCGTCTTCAACACATTTTCAGTCAAGCGATTTTTTCGCAGCAGACTGTCAGCGCACTGAACATCATCTTACATATATTTGCATTACCTTCCGAACAAGGCGGTATAAATAATCATTGCATTAAATTAAGTACCCGATTTTTAGCATATTATTTCATTTATGGTCTACTTAACTTAATGCATTGATTAAGCATATCTTCGTTTTCGGAAGACGACGCGGGTGGCATGGTTCTCCATGTAAGCTACTACACTAGTAGCGGTATATTTTTGAGAGATAGATTTAGGAAATTATCAAATTTCTCAAACTGAATGCGGTATATTGAAACAGTTTACCTGAATTTTCACAATACTTAAGTTTGTGGAGTTCAAGGGAAGCCGTATCCAGATATGTCGTAGCTGGCAGTTCATTTTTCCTGCCCGATTCTCACAGCTGTCCCCTCTATCTTAGCAACCCTTTCTCCCTCTAACGTGGGGTATGCCTGTTCATTTCTCTCTCAATTCATTTGTATATTTTGCTCTCTGTCTCTATATCTCTCTATCTCTCTTTTTCTCATCTCTCCCTTCATCTTTCATCATGTGGTTAATCAAAATCGCGCCGTTTAGTTTTTGTGTATCTTCGATTGATGCTTTATTCAGTCAATGTAGCTTTTTTATCTGATCATGATCAGAGATAAAATATTAATGATTTTTTGTAGCTTTTTTCTGCAGGAAAACCTTAACAACGGAGTTCGTGAAACAATAAGCCAATAAACAGAATACAAACAAGAAAAAAAAGTGTAGATTAAGCTGTTGGCTTTACCCTCACCATCAATAGTTCTTGATCTTATTTTTTTTATCTCTGCCTTGCAAATGCCCTCCCTCTAGATTCTTTCTTTTATCTTCTTGTTGTCTTGCACAATCCTCTTTCAAGGTGGATTTGATTTTCTCATGCTTCTGCCATTTTTGGGGATTTCGTTGCAGAGCAGATATTGTGATGCTGTTTTTTTTTTCTTTATTTTATGGATTATAGATATTCAGAAATATTAATGGGTCTCTGTCCCACACTGTTGATAAACTAAAGGCTTATTTTGAAGAGTATATGGCCAATAAGCTTTCAATATTTTCCTAAGGCAAGTCTTAATGAGGCTTTGATGTGTGTCGTCCTTCTTTGAGTTGGAACCCAGGTCTTCCTACCTTATACTTGGCATTTGAGCTGAGCAGTCTAAATTTTGTCTAGGTTTCTTAGGGCTCCTTGATATTCCTGTCCAGATGTCACTTGATTTAATTCCTTTTAATCCTCCTCTTAATTTCTCTTGATAAGCAAATATTTTCACCACATCCAAATTTTCACTGTTTACAATGTAATTGTCTGCGTATTTGCTCTCTTTAACTTTGTTCCTAAGCCATTCTTAGGTGCATCTTCAGGCCAAAATAGATTTGATACTGCACATGCCTGAGAATGATTATTTTATTTTACAACAATTGTTTGTTGGCATTACACCCAGTCACCTTTGAAAAAGAGGACCTGGCTGATGATGTTTGTGGCAACTTTTACACAGCTCGACAATATTTTAATTTTTAAAAATCAAGACTTCACGATCATCAGTCACTGTAACAATGTTCCTGGTATTTCCATATTGTTTTGAGAGAGCAATCCGTTTTGCACAATGTGTTATTTGCAAAAAACCTTATAATAGTACCTTGGTTGGGCTCCGTGACGGGCGGGAAACCCTAGAACCGAATTTTGAAAACATCTCCATGACTTTAAAAAAAAAAAAAATCCTGACTCGTCCTCATGTCCCGACGCGGCGAAGACGCCTTGCACAGAGGCAGCTCGTGGTGTTGTCTCTTTGGCCAGCAAGAGGAAAGTGGATTAGTCTTATCTCCCTCTACGAGCTGGTCACCATTTAAAATATTTATGGTGATCAGCTCAAAAGGACCTGCGGAGGTGGCCGACAGGTCGCCTTTTAAGATCCAGAGCGAGTTGAAGTCGATCCTGGTTAACGAGACCAACGAGGTTACCAAACGTAACAGTGGTGACCTCGTGGTCGAGCTAAAATCGAACGACTAGGCTAAGAGGATGGCGGTAGAAGTGCCCCTTATGCCCCACCCAAGGATGGAAATGCCCATAAGGATTCTGCGGCTCTCACTTCTTAGAGAGCAGCAGAAACTGAAGCAGTAGTCAAGCGCAGAGCCGTAAAGACTAAGAGACAGGAGGCCCCTCGGGAAACAGTAAATAGTTTTGCGCCTCTGACTATGGGAGCTGAAAAGACTATATCCTCAATCTGGGGGAATTCCTCCACTCCTAGTTCCCCGAGGGCCTCCATCTTCCCTCGGCGGAGAAATCGCAAGGTCCTCCGCTTTCGTCACCGCCTCCCTACCCCTTCACCCCTGAGGTCCATGTGACGGAGGGGGTGAAGCCTACAAGAAAAACAAAGGCTTGGCAGGCCACCCTATACTGTACCCGTACAGTATGAGTACCACTATGCCGGTGTTACTGAACTCACTCTCTCTCTCTCTCTCTCTCTCTCTCTCTCTCTCTCTCTCTTCTTCATTGTAAAAATAAGGAGTTCGGGAAAACAATGCCGGACTCTATTTATCCGAAAGATCGGGAAAATAATGTCGGCCTTAACTTTTTACTAAAGTTGAAGTCCTGACCGCACAATCCATGCCACGATATTACATTTTATGCTCCCTTGTCTGACTTTTTTGCCAATTCTAAGTCAGAACCAAACCTTATTTCCAATACTTTTGAACATATTAAGAATGCTAAAATCAATCTAATAATACTATCGATAACCAATATATCCAATGCCCTCCACCATAGGAGGAACACCAGGTCAACTTTGACATTTCACTTACTAAACAAAAGAAGGAAGACACCAGCGAGGTGGCCTATCAGAAGGAATTTTTAGAATGAAAGAAAAATTTCCAACCACTACGGGGGGAAAAGGTTGCGGCCGCAGCAATTCTCTGGAACGCCCAGACTGTTCGAAGGCATTTCGCCTGGGAGACGGGTCCTCTATTTTTAGTGCGAGCTCGAGGGGATCACGGAAATAAAAAAAAACCCTCATCAAGTACCATACAAATTTTGTCATCTACAGTGACAGCCTGTCAGCCCTACAGGCTATTCAAAGCAAAAATTTTAAAATTAAAGATATCATGCACTTGTATAATTTTATAAAAAAATTATTTCCATCCTATGTTCACATCTCTTTTGTCTGGATACCTGCTCACGTAGGCACATGAAGAGAATGAGAATGTAGACAAACTTGCAAAGGCGGCTCTAAACAAAGCATCATCTTCAGAAAAACTCATTTGTTGGTCCGATCTTAAACCTAAAGTAAATGCATACATGCTCACCATTTGGCAAGAAAATTGGGATGTTGAGATGGCAAACAAGCTCCGCGACGTTCTCCCCAACTTGGGAGAAGACCTCAGCAAAAAAGGCGAAGGAGCAGGTAGAAACGGGAGACAGCAATGATTAGGCTTCGGATGGGCCACACATTGCTCACCCAGAGCTACCTATCAAAAAATGAAGACCAGCCTTTTGCTATACCTGTTACAGCCTTTACACTGTCCACATAAATTAATTGAATGCCCAGACTTTCAAGCCACCAGGAATAAATACTTCAATGTTACTGACTTGTACAGAGTTTTTCGAGAGATCAATGCCTCTCGCATAGTGCGTTACTTAAAAGAACTCTGTGTCTATAGAAATATTTCAGGCTTTGTACAGATTCCTTTTAAAGTTTTTCTCCATATACTCTGTTAGATTTTAACGCATTTTTATCTTTGTTTAAATTTGCTTGAGCATCTGATGGAAGCCCATGAGAGAAAGTGAATGAGCAGAAACCCTGAGATCACCACTTAATGGTTAACTGAGTAAACCAATAATCAATCAATCTTTATAATAGTGCAATGGCTTCAACACATTAACAAATTAGTGACATGCAATCAGATGAAATCAGACTTCCACTAGAAAACGTCAATGATTTAAGAGGGTCATCCATATTATCTTAATGGTTATTTTTTAAAACGGGGTGTATCTTGCCATCGAGGCGACGGAGACCCCAGAGATATTCTGCGTGCGTTGTTTCTGCCCCTTCTCCTTTCGGCCGACAGAAAATGGCGGAATAAGCGATTATTGCGAAGATTTTGTTGCCTTCAAAAATGTTATTAAAACTCTGCAAATTTTAAGAATTTTAATCATCAGGACGAAAAGCGGCAGCCTTTCCCTACACTATGTATGCATTGAACATCTTCATCTATTCTAGACTCTAAACTCTCAGAAAGCAAGATCTTAATTAGATCTAGCCTTGCACTTGAGAATAAAATTGAATTTGCATTTGGTCAATATGTCTCAATAAAAACCGACAAGTACCCAACAGGAACATAGGCCTATCACAAAACCCATTATAATAAAAACCACCCTAACCCCTCTTTCCAAATACACAATAAAAATAAGCAAAAGGCAAAAGCTTAGCGTAAGTCCAGACCCACAAGATTCTCAGTTGTGAGAATCGTGTAATTCCTCTACTTGTAGTTTGCGCAGTGTAGTAGTTATCACATCCGTCTAACACTCGGACAGTTCATGGTTCGAGCCCCAGCTGAGACAATGTTGCACCATATTAGCATGACTACCAAAAAAAAAAAAAAAAAAAAACCAAACAAAAGAAGAAAAAAACTTGAATTCATCCTTTTTTATTTTATTGTTAAAATACAGATTTTCAAAATGTCAGCATGATATGATCGTGCTAGATGTGATCATTTTAATTGTTTGAATCTGTATGTTACTACTTATATCAGGCTGGCATAGAAAATACTTTAGCAAATTAATTCTATCAAGGTAGAATCTAATTTCACCCAATCAAACTCGAATCTTTTCTACAATATTGCATTTGCCTCAAAACGAAACTGTTTTGCAACAATCACAATCCATATAAAACACTGGCTGCAAATATCATAAAACTGGTCAATCTGAAACAATTTCCAAAATTGAAATTGACATTGTTGACTTAATTTCAAGTGAAGCTGAATTTTGAAAAGTGCCTACTACCAACAAAGCAGTTTGGCACAAAAATGCAGGGACGAAGTAGATAGCCAGGAAGTTTTACAAGCCATAATGAATATGATTCCGAAGGTGGAGTTGCTAGTCTCGTGAAAACAAGACGAATGATCCTTTCAAATGATGCTTTAAATTATAGTTCAACAAAAACTGGAACAGAAGGCGAAGCCTCCACGAAAGAATCCGTCTGCTTTCTTTGCGATGAACCTGTAGGGTGAAATTTCACATCTGGGTTTTCCAAAGTAGCAACGTTTGGTCTTGATCAGAAAGTCCATGAAATTATTGGTGACAAAACTCTTATCAGAAAAATATTCAACGGATATATGATAGCTCTGAGACTCACTATCATTTCTCTCGTCTTACAAAGTTGTATAAAAGTCCGACAAAATAAAGAAGAAACAAAACGACGATGGCGGAATAATTACGATTTTAAAAGCCCAAGCTCGTACAGAAATTATTGAATATTATGTTGAAACCTTTCACAATACCAATCCCATATCCAAATGCAGAGCTTAGTCAGCTGAATTCAATACGTTGAAATCGTTCAATTATGTCCACACAACACGACTGAGGCAGTCAATTTTATCGGCGTTACCCGATCTCAGGAAATCAGAAATGAGGACTTAAAGCTTTACGAACTTGCATTTGACTGTAATATCGGCAAAGCTCTTTTAGAAATATCAAATTGTTTGTTATTCCGAAGTTTTTCTTCTACATCAAGCAGCCAAATTCCTTCGCCGACATATTTTCAATACGAAGAACCAATTCAATAATACACTCTGATAATCCTATCAAAAGGACTCTTTTGTCACCAATCCTTGAGACTTTCAGCGAATGCTTCTTAATGGTCCCAACATAGCTGCAAGTTTTGCTCATTAGAAGGCATTGATAGCTGTACAGCTCTATCTCAGTTGATTACTTTCAACTCTGTTTGAAATACTATTTACAGCACTGTGCCTCAATATACTAGAGAAAAAGTACCGCGACACACCCAAGAACAGGAGACTCTGTTGGCGATGTACATTGCCACAAAGATGTATGTAATGACAGGAAAGAAATCAATATTAGATGTGTTTTATGAGCATAGACTTTTCATATCATAGAAACGCTTTAGAACACTGATAAGTGACATTGAAAATTCTGCCATCGCTCACTTCGAAAACTTTGATGTTGATGTCTCATTACAGGCCGAACATCACGTTTCACAACTTTTGGCATTGACAATATTGACCATAGTCCGAGAGCAACTACGCAACTACCAGTAGGTCAAGTTTCCATGGCTCATGTATTTCTATGCTTCAATTTCCATCATCTGACTGTGAGTCCCAGAGACAAGAAAAATTCTAAAAAAATTTCCAAAAATGTTCAGGTATCATTACAGCTAAGCTTTTACATTTGTTGGTATGGCGACAGTAGTAACCTATTCAGTGTTTTTTTTTCTTTTCATTATTCCTATTTTGGAAACTTTTGTTCTGCACAATTTAATATTCATGCCCATAAAATTGATTTTGGTAAATTTATACGTATGTTATAAAAATATCTTTGCAGTATTCGCAGAAAGGCTTTGTTGTAGAAACATTTTTATCATGATTTTGAACATTTTTTTTTATTATACGCAAAAGGTAACAAAAAATAAGAATCGGTGCAATATATGTATTTCATTGAAATTGTCAGCCTCTAAAACATGAACATCCGTTTTTAAAGTACAAATCGTTATTACCTGAATCTATTTTTATCGCTCTTTGAAATTTCTCTCATTTCAGTGGCCGCCATTTTTAATTTATGCAAACGAGCCTTTAAAAAGTAGCAATGTTATGTATTTGTTTCATTCTATTTGTCAGTCTCTTAAACATACACATCATTTCAAGTATAATTCTACGTTATCTGGGTCTATCTTCATTGCCTTTAAAAATTTTCTCTCATATCAGTGGCCGCCATTTTTAACTCATGCAAATGAGCTTTAAATATGCATGGTCAACTTGTGTCCTAGTCTTAAACGTTTTGTCTTGGAATGGACTCATCACATACCAAGTGGCACCTTCCTATCCAAAAGTGCAGCTTCCAATGTATTTTTTTTTTGGCTTAGTCAGCCTACCAAAATAGAAGAATAGAAAGTGATAACTAATCTGCCCATATTATTATATTACTATGCCATTTTGAGTTGCACCCATGGGAAGCAAGCCCTTCACTCAAAATATTTATTTTATTATTGTAAAGGACAAGCTGGATAACCCATTCAAAAATGGGATCTCTTGAAAAAAACAAAAACCTTGTTAAATGATTATTTCCCTAATTACCATTAGCTTTTGTGAACCACTAATCACATTTATTAGTTAAATATTTTTGATGTTCGTTGATAAAAAATAAGTTTTAAAAAAAGTAACCAACTTTTCAATGCACCAGTCGACCAAAATCTTTTCATGTACAGAACTGAAAATGTATTTAAAAAAAACACCAAAAAAAAAAGTGCAAAAAAATAATAATAATAATAATAACCAAAAACTAAAAACTGTTCTAAAAGTATACTGAGTACATACAAATAACTTCACTTTGGATATGTCTTAGAATCTAATGCTAGGCCTAGAGCGAGATATGAATAATAGGATGTTAGGATCCATAACAATAATCAAACATAGGCGAAATGAAAACCTAGAGTAATCAAAAAGAGTTTAATTTAAAATGCAGGGACTGTATATGTGTGTGTGTGTGTATGTGTGTGTGTGTATGGGTGGATGGCGCAAAAGGGCGAAAAGAACAGAATTAAATAAAAATGAAAGAAAGTTAGGTATTGTAACATAACTAAATCTATGGTATATCTACCTGCATATTCATAGATATTGAGACTTTACACTTCAACTCTTTATACGGTCATCCAAGGCTTAATAAGCAAAATGTTTAGGTGAAAGGGTTTAGACAATGTGTGGCGTTATTTTGCATCGTTAAAATTGTCAATATAGAGCCTGATCTAACATTTTTCAAAACTTTTTTCCTCGATCAAAATTTATGATGCACGAACTCCAGAACGAACAAAGTAATAGGCCAAGCAGTATATAAATTTATCATTTCAATGGTTTTCTTCACTCTCTATCTCTTACTATCTATCTCTCTGAGCCACCCCCTCTCTGTCTATGTCTCACTACTCTCTTTCTCTGTGTAAAAATCTCTCGCTTTCTCTTTCTCCCTCTGTCGATTGCATTTCATACTTCTCTCTCTCTCCGTCTCTCTATTCTTTGTTTCGCTTGCTTCTTTCTCTCATTCTCTCTCTCCCTCTCTTTCTTTCTTTTTTCTCGCTCTTTCTCGCTCTCTCTCTCTCTCCCCGTCTATCCTTTCCTTCTTCTACTTCTCTCTCTTTCTCTCCCACTCTCTCTTTGTCTTTCTTTCTCCTCCCTGCTGCTCTCTCTAATCTTTTTTCTGAGTAAAGATTTCTCTCCTGTCTTCTACTCATTTTACTTGTCTCTCTCCCTCTAATTTTTGCTTTTTTTACTTCTCTCTGTCATTCTTCCTCTTTCTATTCTTTGCCTCTTCTACGTTCTCGCTCTCTCTCTCTCTCTCTCTCTCTACTGTTTTTCTCTGTGCAAACATCTCTCTCCCTCTTTTGCTGTTTCTACTTCTCCCTCATCCTCTTCTATCCCTTGCTTTTTCTGCTTCTTCTGCTTCTCTCTCTCTTGCACGCTTTCACTCTCTCTTTTGCTCTCTCATTCACTCTTCGTGTACATATATATATATATATATATATATATATATATATATAACAACAAAACAACAACAACAATAGTTCTGATTTAAATAACAGTAATAGCTGAGCTTTTTTCTTAATCATTTACGCTGATAGACAGTTTAAACTATTATCATTAAATTCAGAGTAGGAAAATTAGAGGAAAAAAAAAATATATGTTTATTAAAAAAATTAGTGGCTGGTATAAAAACGGCTACCATCTCAGATTGTCAGCTATTGAAAAAAAACCAAAAAAAAAAAAGAAAAAACAAGGCTTTCAAAAAGCTTTTTTTTTCTACAAATGTCAACGCTACAATCATGAAGTTAGGTCTTCAAGTTGTCATACCTACCTTTCAAGACACCTTAATTCGGTAGCGGTATTTAACACTCCAAACTTTGACAAAGATACTCACGGAATCGTAAAAAAAACAGTCTTTCCTCTCTTATCAGCAAAAGAAAGCCATATTCGTGAAATCAATACTTCAAGTTGTCATATCTTAATTTCAAGACACGTCGCCCTCCCTCCCTCCCCTGTCCTCAACCTTCGTTGGATAACCACTATGCTAACTGGAAGTCTGTACAGAAAAAAATCTTTCATATTATGTGTTTCTACTTCTTTTAAATATTTTCAAAGCGTTTCTTCTTCCTCCGTAATTTTTTTAATTATTTCAGTTTCATTTATTATTCATACATCTTCATTAGCCCTCAGCTTATTCCTTCTTTCTTCCTAATAATGATGATTTGACTTGATTTCGTGGGATTAAGCCCATTCAATGCTTAGGGGATCTCAAGCTTTTTGGCCGTATCCGCGTCAAAAGGTCCTTACGGTTTTATCATTACGCGTTATACAGTGGTCATATAAACAATTCTATTATAAATGAATAGGATATTTTACATCTAATATTTAAACATGACTTTATCTTTCTGGAAGTATGTTTTAATAGCAAGAAAAGAAATTATTACACTAACAATGTTTTTTTTAGGATCACGTTAATGTAAAGATAATTTCAACTGGTTGGAAAAGTCCCACAGCAATCTTATGACAGCAAGATTAATAAGTTTTGATATCCATTTTGTTGGCTTAGAAAATAACAGTGAATTGGAATTATAACATAGTAATTCTAAGGCCAAAGGAGTAAAAACAATTCTTATAAGTGCCTAGGAAAAAAAAGTCTACAAAAATAGTTTGCATTATCTAATTGCCTGGACTTGTCGCACGTAATAACCGTAGAAATTTATCAGCACTTTGTAGACCCACCATAATTTCCTTGCTGTGCAGCCATAATGCAGTGAGTTTCTATTTTGCAAACGTACATACAGACCTATAAGAGAGAAAAAAATGTATTCATCAATTTGACTATTAGTCTAAATTGACTTTCCCTGAAATGAATCATTTCGTTAAAAGCTCTTTCATCTTTGACAACGTCCACATAATTGTAGAATCTCTTGTTTTTACAATTGTCAGAAAAGTACACAATATACTAATTGAAAATCAGACTCTTGTTAATGGAAAAATATATATGGTTGTACAGAGAGAGATGGCAAGTAAGAGAGAAAGGCAGACAGCCAGATAGACAGACATATAGATAAATAGATAAAGAAACAAAATTACATACATACATATGCATGAGCTTAGACAGATATGTGGCTAGATAGGTATGTAGATAGAGAGAGGGGGAGGGGAGAGTATAAAGAACGGCCAAAAGAATGAGAGAGAGAGAGAGAGAGAGAGAGAGAGATAGAGGAGAGTATAAATAATGGGGTAAAAGAATGACAGAGCGAAAGAGAGAGAAAGCTGAAAACAGAGAGCAAAGAGAGATGGAGGGGATGAAGTAGTGATAACGACGAAGAGCGATTAGAGAAACGATAGGGAAGGATGGAAAAAGGGAGAAATCAGGGACAAATGAGAAGAATATAAAAAAAATTAATTAAAAAAAAAAGAAAAAGGGAGATAGTATGTATGTGTATGTGTGTGTGTGTGTATGAGAGAGAAAGAGAGAGAGTGAGTGAGAGAGAGAGAGAGAGAGAGAGAGAGAGAGAGAGAGAGAGAGAGAAAGAGAAAATATGTTGAGAAAGAGGCCTGTAAGAGCCAAAAGAAAAAAAAGCGATCTATCCAGACGAACTTAATGAAAAAGTCATGAGGCACAGTGAAGTGATCGATCAGGCGTGTAAACAAAATGACATGAAGTAAGATTGCGAATGCACCAGTATTAGGAGCATAAGCGGAAAACTAATCTCTCATCAAAACTAAAACAAAGCATAACAAAAAAAAATAATAAAAACAAAAAACACTCAATTTTATACCTAATGATGCTTGACATCTTCATGAAAGATTAAGGAAAGCAGTATCGACCGCAGGCTTTTAGTGTAAGCACTTTCAATCTGAAACATTATGAAAAAAAAACATTACTCATTTGTCTTGTTTATCTCCCATGATGTCTTTCAAACTTTGTTATCGCTGCTCTCATGGATTGTTGTTCTTGGAAACTGGACAATACTTTCTCTTATTATTATTTTAATTTTTACTATGACCTAATTATTATTATTATTATTATTATTATTATTATTATTATTATTATTATTATTATTTGAACTAAATTTTAGTCACACAGGCTCTTCTAAAAGGAATGGCGTTTATAGTTTTTAAACAGGTTGCTCAAGAGTGACGCAGCTGCAGAGAGAACTTGGGTAGGAACTAATTATTTTCAAATCAAGTCACTTGCACAACATTTGCTACACATTTTCCACACCCTTTACCCTAAAGATTGTCCTAAGAAGTTAACCTTAAAAAAAAAATTCGAGTGCCTCCTCTTTTTTTTTGTATGTCAGTGGTTAACAAAACCGTCCAGAGATATGCAGGGACCCTTCTGTTGAGGGTTCGAGTCTGACTATAGGCACTCTGATCTGACTGAGGACCTGAGAGCCTGAGATCACTTTTTATGGACTGGCTGTGAGCAAACCAACATTTTCATGTGTGTTAAGTATATGCGAGTTAAAAAAAAAAAACAACAACAACAAAAAACAATTATACTCAAAGAATCACATTCACAATGGGGCATTTTGTTTTGCAGTGGGGAAAAAGGAAGAAAGAGAGAAAGCTTCACAGAGAAAGCTTACTGGATACACGGAATAATATTTGCAGAAAGAGAAGCGTATGATAACCACTAACCACATTTTGTTGAAACAAGTCACATCGATGTACGAAGAAAAATCCATCTAATTTTTCCTTGTGCGAATCACATAAAAATATTTTCGCGTTTTCGATTGATATTTAGAACAAAAAATTGCGCAAAACAGATGATTGACAAACAACTAAGGTAATTAAAGTTTCAACCTAATTTTAAACCATTTGCACGATAAGTTGAAGTGTGTCTGTAGTAGTAGTAGTAGTAGTAGTAGTAGTAGTAGTAGTAGTAGTAGTAGTAGTAGTAGTAGTAGTAGTAGTAGTAAGTTGAAGTGTGTCTGTAGTAGTAGTAGTAGTAGTAAGTTGAAGTGTGTCTGTAGTAGTAGTAGTAGTAGTAGTAGTAGTAGTAGTAAGTTGAAGTGTGTCTGAATGAAGGTGTGGCTTCGACCTGAGGCAAATAAAGCTGCTGCTCTGAAGCAATTTTCAACGCATCCATAATGAAGATGACGTGGGTTGAAGCAAGGATAAGATAATTGATTCCGTGCGATAATAGGGGATTATCAGTATGTAGCCGAGATAATCATATCGATTTCTCACTACATTTACAACCTCAGGCAATAATCTATCTTTTAAAAGACCATCGAAATTTTATTTGAAACCATTGAGATATAATTATTTTCATCTGTCTCCACCAGGTCATCTACCACCTTCTCCTTCTCCTCCACCTCCTCCTCCTCCTCCTCCTCATCTTACTACTACTAC
>BLXT01008051.1:191394-202831 GCA_019648995.1 Plakobranchus ocellatus
TGTGTGTGCGCGCGCGCATTTTTGGTTTTGTTTGATTTGAAAAGCAGACGGGATCTGATGAATTAAGAGAAATGAGCAAAGCAGCGTGACGATTTGGGCAGAGTTTTGTTAGTAAAGACTTAGAAGGAATTATTTGGGACTTTTTAAATGCGTCAAATTAAGTGGAGTGCACTGTAGTATAATGATCAGTACATTTCAATATCTTGTAGGCTAGAGCTGTTACAAGGTCAAATGCAAGTACCTATACTTGGCAATTACTTGTGAGCCTCGACAGACTGAATTAGATTAAAATAAACAATAATCCTAATGAACCAGGAGAGACCTGGTAGGGGATGGAAGGGCTATATTCATGAAGCAATGAGGAGACTGAAATTGAAAGCTGCTCTCTTTGTGCAATTATTTGACTCTTGGGTGCCTGCTGGCAACAACAAATAATAAGGCTTCAATGTACTTTAAGAAGGGAAATCATAATATTTATTAAAATCCATGCACTGGAATGTTACTTCCCCTGATATTGTAAGAAAATTAAAGAAACTCAGATTTAGGATCTCTCAAAAGACCTATTGTATATTTGTTTGTCATTTCAAAATCTTTTCATAATTTGACATGTATATCATAGTTCTTTGAATGTTGAATAATCAAGTTTGCACAGTAACTTTCTCACATATTATTTGTGAACAGACTCAATGGGGATTGATTTCTGCTTAAAAGGGAAAATAAATGATTTTGCCCCATCTTTACAACTGCACATTTTAGAAAGTGAGAGCTATTTATTCGTGAAAACAGTACACATTTTGATTTTTTTTACATCCACATGCATTATGAGTTGTGATCTTAAAAACACAAAAAGAGTAATTGAACTTTTCAAAAATATTTATTGAATCAACTGGGAACAAAAAAAAACTTCAGGAAAAA
Organism: Plakobranchus ocellatus; assembly: GCA_019648995.1. Lineage (NCBI taxonomy): Eukaryota > Metazoa > Mollusca > Gastropoda > Plakobranchidae > Plakobranchus > Plakobranchus ocellatus. The sequence goes on from BLXT01008051.1 coordinate 192,310, forward strand.
TATGGTAATTTTTAAATGTTGATACAGTAAAAAAAACAAAAAACAAGATGATCCCAACTTAAAGTCTCTGTATTTATCTACGATCATGCTTTCTTGAAGTCACTCTGTCTCGACTGCTTGAACGACTCTCTCTTGTATGCCTTCGATCAGACCTATCTTGGTTGTTTACAGCCTTGTCATCAGAATCAGACCTCTCTCTCCTACCATTATAGCTTGTAGGACTCTGTGATCTCTCTTTATTTCTATATCTATTTCTGTGGTTATCTGGGCTAGCTGACCCATTTTGAAGGTGCCTCCTGGCCCTGTGTTTTTCTCGGCTGCGAGATCTCTCATCTCTCTTATGTGTTGATGATCTGTGAGACATTTCATCTCTGTGATCCCTGCGCCTTGGGTGTAGAGGACTAGGCGATTTGTTTTCTCTCACCCCTTTGTGTTTTTTGTCTCCTTTATGTGTGTGACCGTTTACACTCTTTGCTCTCTGTGGACTAATTTCACCTGGAAAAAAAATCATTTGTGTTATGATGATGTAATATTAACCAAGCAGATGTAATGGAGCATATAGGTGTACAGATTTTAGTTAATGCGTAAAATGAAACTCAATTAAAAATTAGAAAGTATTTTTTTATTCATCTCTTGAAATGAAAATAAGGGGAGCGTTACATCTTCAATAAATAGAAATTATAAATACAGTTTTATGCTACAGTAAAGAAACATGCAACCAAATTGCAGCAAATTTTTTCAACAATCAATAATTCTAGCTTTTGACTCTTTGAAACTCATCTTGAACCTAGGAAAAAAGTGTAGCTAACTTTAATATATTTGATTCGCTTTAAGCCTGAAGTTATATTTTTAAAAATTTTCAACAAAGGACTCTCATTACTTTTAAAATTACTTAAATCGGCTAAAGAGGCTTGCATATAAAATGTAACCATGTTCACTAAACTAAGATTCCTAAAAACAAATCCTACTATCTGAATCTGAGGATGATGGTGGTCTTCTATGTTTAGGTGACTTGACACTTTTAAATTTGGGCATTTCATCACCTGAATGGATTGAAGAAAGTTTTAAAAAAAAATCTTAGCATCACATAAACACTCTTGGATACAAATAAATATTGTTGAATTTCACTAGGGGTGGTTTTAAGCATAAAATTCTTTTTTTTTTTATTGTTTAATTTTTTAAAGCTTAAAAAAAAAGCTTGAAATTTTTTAATACCAAAAAAATAAAAAAGAAATAAAAAGCCACCACTACTTTGATAGATGAAGTTGCACAAAACACATTGTTTTCATAATTTAGAATATTACAAAAAGAAATCAAGACACTGTAGTACATTAAAAAAAACCACAGAGATACAAATCCTATTATAGCATTCATTATATGTTTTGCAAACAGTCACAATGAGTGCAATGTTGCACTTTTGAGATGAAAAAAGGGCTTTTTTTCTCTACACCTTTTTTCAAAAATGTAAAAATTCTACATCTTCCCTCAGGGTAATACATAGGTCTACCTGTTTTCACCAATGCAAACCTTACAAAGAGACATTGAAAGTTTTTCAAACATTCAAAATCTTCAATTGCCACTTACAACTCTGCTGAACTGATCTCAAGATATACATATTAGTAATTAAGAGAAAAAAAAACACCTAATCAAAACAAGAAAGATTTATTGTAACTGACTGAAGAAGCAATAACTAATGATATTGTGAAAAAATATTCGCATAAAATACATTTGTACATTGAACATTCCATAACGATCTCAAAGTAAGTAAAAAAATATGACAAAAATACAAACAGGGCTTTGTGATTAAATATTACCTGATGATTCACCATCGGAGACTTTCTTAGATTTTGACTTCTTCTTCTTATGTTTACTTTTCTTGACTATTCCTTTCTCTGATTTTGACTGTAGCTTGTTCAATTTCCTAAAAAGTATTAAAATATTATAACAATGTAACATAAATACTTTTACATTGATGATATTCTGATGAAAACATTTTTCTGACAGTTAGATTACAAAACTATAAATCAAACAAAAAGTTAGATTAAAAATAGCTACAAAGAACCTGACTTTATGAAATATGAAAAAAGACCTGATCTAGAAATCATCCTTATGGGCATGAGGGCTCCTTCTGGAGATAGAAGGACTTGTAGATCTAATGCTGAAACTAAATGTGTGATGTTAAAAAATCTTCTGCAATGTATTTCATCAAGAAGACACGTATATGTCCCTTTTCAGTACATTAAAAACAGGGACTTTTAAGTCTAAAACTCGGATGCCCAGGATTAGGATCAAAGAGAAAATCCCATAGCTACCAACTTTCCTGGCAGATATATGTTTACTGAAAGAAGGCAAAAAAGAAAAGAAAAAAAAATATGGATGAAATAAAAAGCTTGCACGCTTCTTTTTTGTCGCTGATGATTTCTTACTATTATAAATATAATAGTTAAGATGTGCTGCAGCTTTTTGAGTTATACTTCTTCCATGCAATCTTTGAGCACACAGAAACATTTTAAAAACTTGACATTCATTTTCTTACAAAAAACTAAATCATAAGAATAATATTGGTGTTGCCAACTTTTTAAAAGAATATGACCATGATAATAATTAAACAAAGATCCCTTACAATAGACAACCTTAAAATTCTACAACTTTGGGAATGGCTTAAAAATAGGTTTCTTATAAGTTTTTTTTTGGACTGAGCGAGTACGACTTTTTGTTTTCTTTATTAAAACGAGAGAAGATAGAATTTAACTTGTAAAAGTTTTTGTAACAAAAAAAAATCCTACACAGTCTTGCTTTTGCTTACATTTTCTGAGACTAGCCTATCATTGTCACACATTTTGAGCCACATTAAAACCAGTACACACAAAGAATAGTTAAGAAAAAAAAGTATTTACTTGAGCAACTTTTTCTTCTGCTTGGGTGTAAGTGACTTCAAAAACTTCACTTCTGGGTCATCCTCATCTTCTTGAGCCAGTATGGAATGCTAAGAGCAAAGCAAAAAAAAAACAAAAATTATTGTTAGTTAATAGCTATTTACTCAATTTCAGTCTAAAAAAGAAACTTAACAAAAAGTAAGCCAGGCCAATCTTGACATATGTACAGCAGCAGGAAGACTTTTAATAAAGTATATAAGAGAAGAAATATGTATATCTTCACTTTTAAAACAGCAGCTAGATTTTTCAATGTGCATGTTTTGGGAGAGAAAAAAAAATTGACAGTCAACAGTTTTGCAAAGCATGGTGGAATCTGTAAAGAATATTTCATGCTTTGCTGGTAATATAGGTACTAAAGCGTGGCAAGGAGGTGACTGATAAAAGAAAAATGAGAATGCTACATTTTTCTTTGTTTTTCCATCTTCTGTGACACTGCAATCAACCCTTAACAGACCATACAAGAGTTAAAGTGCTAGCTTTAATGAAATATTGTTAGTGGGGAAAAAAAAAATATCTTCACAGACCTTGGCAGCATTTTCACAAACTAAATCTAATGACAGCCCAGAAAGTCTCAACACAACAAGTATTCTCTAATAACAAGACTTTAAAGGAGCAATTTCTTTACATTTCATATTTCTTAAAAGGCATTTTTGATCCTTTCAACATAAATTAATTCATGTGCGGTAATCAAAATTATTTTTTTTTAAAATGAGCCTAATTAGAAAATGATACTTCCTTTTAATAAAAGTTTCAGTAGGGAAAAGATCTCCGGATAATAAAAAATATCTACTGGCAACAAATTGCAGCAGTCAGGATAGAAAATGAGATAAGCCCTTTCCAAATGATAAAGAGAGGAGTAAGACAAGGATGTGTACTCTCACCGGATCTCTTTAACCTTTACAGTGAAACAATCCTAAGAAACTTAGATGAATACCCAGGAATTAGAATAGGTGGAAGAATTATCAATAATCTACGGTATGCAGACGATACAGTGTTAATAGCGGAAAATAAGGAAGATCTACAAAAATTGATAGACATAGCAGCAACCGAAAGTAAAAGAATGGGACTCGAATTAAACAACAAAAAGACAGAAGTTATGGTTATTAGTCGGAGGCCAAATCTGAACGCTGATCTCTTTGTTGATGGGACAAAATTGAAACAACGCGACTCTTTCAGATATCTAGGAACTATCATAACACAGGACGGTAAAAGCCACACAGAAATAAAAGCTAGAATTGCACAAGCCAAAACTAACTTCCAAAAAATGAAACCATTACTAACCAACAACAAAATAACGATAACAACTAGAAAAAGAGCCCTTCAATGTTACATTGAACCCATACTCATGTACGGATGTGAGGCTTGGACAATAACTAAAGAGATACAAAAGAAAATTGAGGCCGCTGAGATGTGGTTCTTTAGACGTATGCTAAGAGTACCATGGACGGCGAGAAAGACGAACGAAGAGGTTCTGAAAGAGACTGAGTCAACCAGGTCCTTGATGAACAGAATACGAAGACGCCAGGCAAAGTTTGTGGGACACATAATGAGAAGAGAAGGATTAGAGAACCTTGTTTCAACTGGAAGAATGGAGGGGAAGAAGAGCAGAGGAAGACAAAGAGAAAATGCTGGATGGCATGACTTCTTGGATGGGGACAAAGAGAGTGACGGACGCATTGTCGGAATCCTGGGATCGAGAGAGCTGGAAGGACATGATCGCCAACGCCAAGGGGCAAGGCACCTGATGATGATGATGATGAGTAGGGATCTCCTTTAAGTCTCTGACAAAAGGTTATTCTAAGAAACAAGTTGACCAGTTGGAAGTGCCAATTATCTTGCTTTTCTATTTATTTTTTTTTTTGTTTGGTCTTTTTCTATTCCTTTTGGGTCACTTCAGCGTACTAAATAAATTTTCACAATAAAAGTAAACCTGAGTGGAAAAAAAGTTTTCTTTTGGTAGAGTAAAAATTCACTCACCCTGTTATCTGGATCAGATTCCATCATTTTGCTGAGAACACTGTTTTTTAGAGTAAAACCTTCACTTTTCAAATTTGATAATAAACTTGCATTGCTTGACGATGCTGAAAAAAAAAAAGAACAAAAAAAAGAGTGGTTAGCTTTTTACTATTTCGAATTATATGCACTAGCACATTGCCATGGTGCTGCCAATATTGCCCAAGTCTGACTAAAAAAAAATCGTATGATACCTCTTTTAGATACATTACTTCATGACACGTCATCTGATATAAAAAAATTTTTAAATGGCGGGCCAATTTTTTTATAATTAGCCAAAAAACACTGATCAATATTGCCTAACTCAGGTATCACCTGTGCCAAAATTGCCTTAATCATCTGCACTAAAGTCAAGATTGCTCAACACAGGTATCACAGGTGCCAAGATTGCCTAAAGTATTTTTGCACTAAAGCCCAGATTGCCTAACTCATGTTCTGCAGGTGCCAAGATTGCTATCCCATAATTTTACCTAAAAGACAAAAATAAAACGATAATTAAATGTAGAAAAGGGAAAATAAGGTTATAACCCAAAATATTCATTATAGGTTTTGTTTTGACTTTAAAAATGACTTCAACTTGATTTTCTCCATTATGCCGAATGAAAGGCAATATTGGCTGCACCATGACGACATTCTTCTTAGTTATTGTCACAAAGTTTATTTAAAAAAACATGATCTAAGATTGAAGAGAAGTTCATATGTATTACATTTGAACAAGAACGCACAAAAATAATTTAAGGCTCAATATTCTGATGAAAAACTAAAAAAAAAAACAACCCAGTTTAAATGTCTTTTTTTTTTTTCACTTTTCAAAAACTCTAACATCCAAAATTTTCTTACGAAGTTCTGGCTCTGCTGTGAGATTTTTTCCATACAACGGACAAATCTTGTCAGTGTTGACATGACCCCATTGTCGACACTTGATGCAGCGTACATTTCGTACCTCAATACCAAATGGCTGATCTCTGATTGTGTCATCATCTTTGGCATAGCTGTATTGAATATAAAGCATCAATTATTTGCATAGTATTTAGAGGTCAATATGCATCAAGTATATGAATTGAAGAGCCATAGCTTGATATTTGATATTTTGAAAATGTTTTTTTTTTTTGTTAATACTCCTGATTATGATTTTTCAAAAAAGGAAAAACTAGTCTTGGTTTGTTACTCAAAACATTTAAAATTTTAACTCATATTTATACTCATGAAGGTTTCAACTTTCTTCAAGAGAGCTTTTGACATTATCATGCCTAATAATGCAATCTATACATTTTTTAATAGTATCAATTAAACACTATTTTTCTTTTAAATTTTCAAATGCATTGCATTGTTGATAAGAGTAATAGAGCAATATAAATTGTCACGGATGACTTTGTGCTATTCAGTGATAGGTCTAGCTAAACACTATCTGCGGAAAGTATTTTTTTAATAGACTAAAGAACAGAAAGCAGTTCCAGTCTAGTTAAAAATTGAACTAAAATCTTGTTAATTTAAATGAAGAATTGTTCCATGATAGCGAGGGAACTTTCCAAGATTTAATAGATATCCACATTTTTGGTGGTCTTCTTTCAGCAATCTTGCAATTATCTTTTTATACCCACCACGTACAGCTTCCACAAAATAAAGTACTGTAATACCTAAGCTAATTGGGTCAATATTATGCAACTAATTAATGCCAAAAAAAGACTAGAAGTTACCGTCTTAAGTAAATAAGATTGCTAAAAATATTGATTGATCAAATATTCTCATTTATCCTTTCCCTCAAATCTAAACACTTATGGAAGTCCCAAGTGGCATCCAAAGCTTGTCTAGTTTGTAGGCTACGATCTAACAAATTCCTGAAAACAAAGTTTTTACACTTTCTAAAATCTTTCTAGATGTTCCCAGATTTAAATAGGTAAACAAAGCTAAAAATAATAATAGTACTGTTAAACTAAATTAGACCTAGCCAAAGACAATTTAGAATTTGACAGAACATTACAAGAAAGCAAGGCTAGCTAAAAAAATTGGCCATTCTGAGTCCAGATCTATACTCAATTCACAGAAAATTTGTCACCTAAAATTTTTATATCAGTAAAGCATTTTACAGTGTGTAAAAAGAGAAGGAATTAAAAATTGACTTACGCTTCACGGGGTGCATTGTATTTTCTCTGCCATTCAAATTTTACTTCTTGTTGTCCTTCTGGTTCCTGTGTAAGAAAAATATCAAACTTTGATGAAAACAAAAGAATAGCCATTTCTTATCTCTGAATGATAACCATTATTGAATCCTATTTCGTCTTGTCTGATATGCCCATGCAAGTTATTTATTTTTTGGTATTTTCAATTTCTAAAATTGCCATTCATATGACAAATCAGACAAATAAATAGGAAAACAGGTGCTCAATAAAGGGGATATAAGCATTGCTGTATGCAATAAGATCATGTTAAAAATGTTCTAAGCTTCTTTTCAATTGTTTTTTCAGAAAAAAAGTTTTTTTTCTACAAAAGATATGTTGAAGTATATTATATTGTTTTCCATGGTTTGGTTTGGTTTTTGTGAACAGCTAATCCACAACAGGATGTCTGAACCATACACGTATGCGTGCAAAGCTTGAAGTGGCAAAACAATCCATCGGATGTTTTTAAAATTACTGCTGCTCCGTGGATTAGACGGTGGCTTCATGGATTAAAACTGTGAGCTAATCGGACTTTCCTGGTTGTCACTCCACAAATTTTTTCCTGTTTTAGGATTTTTCAAAAATAATTTTTTTTTCTTTAATCTTCTTTGGAGGAAAGGAGGAAGATTCACAGAAAAGCCAAAACAAGGGGGATTTCCTCTGATCCACCGAACTTTATCATCATTGCCGGCTTTTAGGCCCGCTGTCAGGCCAGGGTGTTGATGGCAGGGCTCACTCATTTCCCTTAGATAAGTAAAAATGAGCTTAATACCCTCTTTCTTTTTCCATAAGCCATCTCTTGAAGTTTTAAAAAAGCTTCTCATCTTCTCATGCCTTCTACTTGTCCAGGAGAGAAAGATGTTAGCATTTTTAATGTTGATCTCAGGTTGTTTTGTGTTTTTCTTATTGTTTTTGTTAATGATGATCAAAAAATAGCTGATTGGTTTTTTCAGCATGTCATTAAATTCATATTCTTCATAGACAATGATGATATATTTTGTAGTATGTATCTGTGTAACAAAAACTAGACTTAGGGTTTATTATTGAACGCACGTCAACTCGAGAGTTCTAGAAAGAACCAGTTTAGGGGAGTTAATTTATGCAAAGCAAAGGAGAATTCATTACGTAAACGAACGTGACTCATGTTCTATTTTTAGCCCAGGGGTTTTTCCTAATGTCTTTTTGAAGACTGCTTTTATGTTATTTTAGGATTATGATGTAATGCTCTAGATCTATATTTTCGAACATTCTACGCTTGCATTATGGGATAGATTTCCAGAAATTTGTAGAGTTTTCTTTTGAAAAAGGTATAAACACCGGGAGAAGATTGGTGAAAGATAGACACAGAGATATACCAGTAACACACAGAGAACACACAGAGAAGACACAGAGTAGGCAGAGGGTTCGTAGAGATCACACAGAGATCACACAGAGAAGACACAGAGTAGGCAGAAAGTTCATAGAGAGAGTACTCAGAGTTTAAAGAGATCACAGAGATTATAGAGATTGCAGTAAGATCATTGTATAGCGATTACGCAGATTTTTTAGAGCTAGATCTAGTTTTTTTACCGACGGCTTACGAGAATATTGTTTGATTTAATTTCTTGCTGTTGAGTTAAATAAACTCAGTTTTTTACGTTTTCACACAGTCTCCAGAGTTCCATTATTTCAGCTAGGTCTATATAGATCTAAAGAACTCAACGTCCTACATCAGAGGTATTATCAACCTTTTATTTCTGGTGTTTGTGACAATCTGAATTACCTGTACACAAATCTACCCACATTTTAAAAATCTTTTGGTTTTTTTTTTGCCCTCCTTCATTTCAAACCATTCTCTCCTTAATAAATATTTCAACTATTTCTTTCTCATCCTTTTGTCGATATCACAAGTTCGAGCTCTGCCACTTATGCACCGGCCTGAATGGTTGTGATCGCCTTATTATAGACTGGCTATTTATACAAAAACCAAACCACACATATTTACTATTAATCTTTATTATATCATTTCCTCTTTTATTTTTTAAAGCATTCTGATTTCCTGGGTTACGGTCGAAATATCCTTACTTAAAAAATGTTTCTTCAAGCAGACTCTTCAAAAATTACCCATCGTCTTTTTTTCAGGTGAAAACTATGAGCTTAAAGAAGAGACACAAAATTTTGGGAAACATGGCCTTAAATAGTTGAAAATTCATTTACTTCAAGTATGATCCCTCACCTCTTTCTTTTTAAGTCCTGGAGGAGCATCATAAAGGAAGCTAAGTCCTAGCTTTGCTTTTTCATCTCCAAGAAGAGCTCTGAGTTGAAGAAAAAAATGACAAAAACTGAGTTTACAACACCAGCCATCATCAATATTCTCTCAAAGCATAAAACCTTTTTTTTTCTTTGGGGGGGGGGGGCCGGAAAACAATTCCTTGGAATGACACTACACTTATGTGTCTGGAGATTGGTCTAGAATTACAATTTTTTTTTTCTTCAAAAAGCATTTTGAAAACAAAAAAAGCTATCAAATAATATTTTCTTAGAACCATATAGACAACATTCATTCTGGATTGATCTCAAGGCACAAAGCAGGAAAAGTATACATTTCAAGCAAAAATTAGATATCGTTTCCCGTCTTTCTCTGTCGCAAAAATGTCAGAATGGAAAAGCAGGTTAAATCAATGATTTAAAATGTTTAGATGTGACACACTGCACATTTGGAATAGTCTTAAATTGAGGGGAAGGGTGCTGGCAGCACCTGAAAGTGATGTTGATATTTCTATCTATCTTTCTTATAGTTAATTAAAATCATTTGAAACTTCACTGACATACATGCAATACATTTTTCTAAAAAATAATACATTTTTTCCTTTTTTTTTTGTTGATATCTTGAAAGTTTTTGTAAATAAAATTTTTATATTCCATGTATAGCTAAAAGTAGCTTTGATCCTGATTATCAATGAAAACAAAATTAAATTTCTTAAAAAAGTAAAAAATGATACCGACAAAACTCTTTATCATTTTATTGGTATATTCAATTGGAACGGTAATGCAAAATTTCAAAAAAATTGACAGAAAAACATAGTGAGAAAAGTGTGATAGAAGTTTCTATAGGAATATAGCTATGAATATTTTCACAAATCTTGGATATTTTCTCAAAACTTGACATATGTTTTGTTAAAAATTAACTATCTGTGAAATCGAAGGCAGATATGTCTGTTTTTTGTTTTAAATTCAGATTGAAAGTTAAAAAAAAATAAAAAGAAATCGTGACCAGTTTGATATTCACACTACTATCAAATACCAAAAATTGCAATTTTCAATTTTTTTTTTTTCAGGACATTGATATAAAGTATATTATTCCTTCTCTTAAGAGCAAAATAAAAAATGCCAAAATTGTGAAATGAATAGGATTAATTTCAGAGGTGCTACCCC
>BLXT01008057.1:43435-56490 GCA_019648995.1 Plakobranchus ocellatus
TTGTTTTGCACAGCACTTGGCAGAGAATTTTGTTAGAGTCATTGTTTGCATTATTATTTGTATGGTTGTGTGCACAACAATTAATCAAATTATGCTCATATGCTTTTAAGGGAGTAGAACGAATTTTTGGAGAACGCTTAAAAAGTACCGTACCTTCTTTCAATTGACTTTGTGGCGCTTTTTTCAAGAACTTCTGTTGGAAATATTTTTACTATGTGGCCAAACTGGTTCCCCTTTTTTAAAGTAAAGAATGTTATTTCATCTCTATCCACAGAGCACCAGTTCGCTGCTCAACCAGGTTTGGCGAGCTTAAAATTTACCGCCAAGACCATTTTGTTGCTGATACTCTGTTTTAAAGAAATAGCTTTTCCATTTTTTTTTCATATGCCAGACATTACAGAACCGAAAAAGAATTTTTATTTATTTAATTATTTTTTTGCAAAAGGGTAAAAATCGGAGCTGGTGATCGTCAAGGCAAATTGCCTCCCCTTGAATCCAAAAGAGCGAGAGCTAGTTTGGCTCTGACTCCACAATGCTTGGTGTTCAATGCATTTGTCCTATTCAAATTAATGTTGCAGATTGATAAATATAATGGCAAAGGTTTAACGCTGAAAAACACATCCCATCGTGTTGAAAATGTTTAGAAAGATAGCTGAAGAATTAGAGCGTAGAAATATTAGCATTCTCAGCCTTTCAGTTTAATCTAGGCCTTCCGTAATCTTACTCTAAATCAACCTATCATATTTCCATCCTTTTCTTAACTTTTTCCCTATACAAATCCATTTTAACTATTCAAAAATAATGCTTGTTTCAGCTCAATATAAAATACAACAGATTATTCTCTTCTTCCCGATATACTAGCAGTACGTTTCCAATAGAACCGAGTCCCTCTTTTGGGAAGCCGATTCAAGGAAGTTAATAAGGCCGCATGAATAGCTGTTGTGGAAAAGCACTAAATTTGCGGTTAAAAAATTTACATTTGTAGCTTCAATTTCCTGGGGAAATGGCTTGTGCTTCCCTGAAATCCCATTCCCTAAAACATTAGACTTGGCCAAAAGTTAGCACCACTCGCTAGATCTATGCGGGATATTTGCTAGGGATAGTGCAGAAGTGAAGACGCTGCTTTTCTATTATATATATCTCTATGACAAATGCTTGTGTAACGCTATTTTTGATTTTTCATTTTATAAAAAAAGAAGAGTTCTTCGGTAGGGGCTTTTTCTATTTTATGCTAAAGAAGAGCAGATTAAACACTCGCTCAGTCGCTTCCATCCTGTCCTGAACTCGCTGAGCTTTTGTCAAGTTCTAACACAAGGTCAAGATTCAAAATGTGAGTTGTATTTTTTAAATCCTTTTTAATTATAGACAAGTCTCTCGATGTATCGCTAACAATCATCAATGTTAATCTAATCAGGTATAAGTGGATCTTTGTCACCAAATTTTAGAAATGTAGAATCTGGAAATGACCCTTGTGGTCTTTATCTAGATATAGATATAGATCTAGACAACATCTAAAGATTTGATCACGAGATTCAGACTGAATAGCTAGACCTAGATCTACATGTAAATATAGATCTATTCACACCAAACTGCCTTCAGCTACAGCAAAATGAAGAAGTAATAAGATTAGGTAGGTCTGGGCTCATTCATACAATTTAGAGTTTGAATAGTGCCATGAGACCAAAGAGGGCCTAAAGCTCTAAAATCATTCATTTGTGGTGGCTAAAACCATCATACTCGTTCAAAACACACACAAAGACACGTTACCTTTGGTATCAAGACAATCACGATATGGTGTAATCATAAAAAAATACTAAAGGTTTGGATTTAGTCTAAATATGATTTGAGGCTTTTCCTATTCCCAACAGTTGAATCTAGATATCTAGGCTAGTACGACTAGAGTGGAGTTGTTGTGGGTTAAAATTGGGCATGAATCTACTCATATTTGAGAATGCCTGTAAAAATAGACTTTTCATTGTTTTTAAAATTATTTATAATCAAATGCAAGCGAAGAGGAGTGGTGGCAAGAACTTGAATATATATGGGTCAGTCTATCCCTTAGCGTGTTCATTTCTTTACATTTTTATTCAAAATTAAAGATCATCTTTCAGATTTGCTTAAAATATGATAAAATTATGAAATGATCAATCATTACTGATTCATGTTCTCCAGTTTAAAAGCTAAGTTGTAATTGGCTTATTTATTTGAAGTAAAGGCAACATTATGGAAAATTTCATTTTCAATTTTGAATTTCCTCTATTGTGACAAGCTTTGTTGCAAACATCACGGGATAAAAGCGAATGTTGAAACACTTAATGAAAAGTTATTTTTTGTCCTTTTAAAAATTACAATGTACAATTTGAAAGCTTTGCACACATCAAGCTGGTTTATATATCAAACTTATAGATTTTTTTGTGAATTAAGTCTGAGTGAAATCCATTATAATTATTACAATATTGCAAACATTACAGGATCTAAAACATTTCAAGGAAAAGATCTAATGTTTGCATCTGTCTATCTTCATTGTGCCCTTAAGCATTCAAAAGCAAGGGCTCAAGTGTCATACATGTATTCTGTAATCATTCTCATAGATCCAATAATCCTTCCATATTAAATAAGTGAAAAAGCTGTGGGAGAGCTGTATTGAAGTACTAAGGTTACAATTATTCATGGACAAGGTTTCCTCCCTACCTTTGTAATTCTCAAAGTTTAGTTCTAAGCACAAGCAGTGGTCAGCATGACCTTTACCTAAACCTAACATTATGAACTTACCAAAGACTTCAATTAAAGCGTTAAAACTATTTTGTAAACTCTTAATCAGAGCATTTATAATAAATTTTTGATGCAATCATTACATAAAATCAGAAAATGTTGCAAACATAACATGCAAAGAATCAGTGGACAAAAACAAAAATGTGCTGATCGAGTAGTCCCATGTTGTGGGGCAGCAGCAGATTTGCAAGTCTATACCATCTGCAGGATCCCACTTAGAAATAGACTCCATATCATCATAATGACATTGCCTCAAGGTTGAGAGGCATCCTTGCTATCGTTTCAAATGGACAGTAATTTTCATGCTAACTTCAATGAGTTGTGAACTTTGATACAGATCGATACTACGGGTTTGAGATTACTTACTTTTACAATATAAAGGATGATGTTCTTGGTGATTCTGTTGAGAAGAATCATGAGGGCTGCATTTAGCTGCTAACGTGTTTTTTCCAAAAAATTGACAAAACTTATATCTTATAATGTTTTGCAACGGTAGTTTTAATTCTGTCTGTCCGCCTTTGCACAAAAAAAAAAGTTCAATATTAAACCTATTGATAACTTGAGTTAAATACATTACTTTTCAGAAAAGGTAAAAAAAAAAAAAAAAACAACAAAAATGTCTCTTCTTTGGAGCCTGATTTTTTTCTAAAAAAATGAATGCGAAATGAGGAAAATGTTGCAAACTGGATATAATTATACTGGTTAAAATGTATCAAAAACATGTTTACAAAACATTGTATTGCATGTATGTGCTTTACACCATTCTAAGTCAGACTCATACACACAAGAAAAGATATATCCGTGTAAACAGGACTGTTCTTCAACTTCTCATCTGACCGTATAAAATTAAGTCTTATATTTATATGAAAAGGGACACATTTTCTATGCATCACTTTTCTTACTTCTAAAGTGATCACTGAACTGGACCTGATGATCTAAAGCTCAGTTGTCACCAAAATAAATAATCTTAATACTCAAAGATTATTTATATGAGTGCTTCAATTTTCCCCAAAGTTGAGAAGATATATATCTTTTTTTTTAACACGATTACTATTTTGAGTATCAGTTTTTTGGTAGGCCATCAATTTTATACCACAGTTGACTACTTCAACCTCTTCTACTGAGTTTGCTGTTTACATACATTTTATACTACAGTTGACTGCTTCTTCTTCTTCTGCTGAGTCGGCTGTTTACACTAAGATTTTTGCTAGCAGTGAAAATTTTGTCTTGTTTAGTTCTTTAGATAATTATTTTACTTTCACATCTTTCTACCTTCAGCTACAGATAAAGTAAAAAATTCATGGGCTCAAAGAGAACAAAAATAGAGCCACTTTACAATAAACTATATCTCCATAATTTTTCATTTGTGACAAACCAGAAGCTACTAGAAAAAAAATCAATTCATTGACAATAGGAAAGATCTATCTTATCTCTTTTGGCTCTTCTCAGCCACACTCCTCCTAGGGCCGTAAAGTATAGATGTACTGCCCACTTTTCTCTCCCTGCTTTTTCTTTTTTTTATCTTCCTTCTCTCTCCTCCCTCTCTTTCCCCTCTCTTGATATATGTATACATAATATTATATTATTTATTTATTCTCTCTCCCCACCCTACCCTCTCTTCTCCACTTTCTAATAGAGTGTATTTGCAGCAACCTTGCTCCCTCACTCTATTCCAACACGCACTCTGCAGTTCCTTCTTTAGACTCTCTCATAGACATGACAGCTTCCCCCAAGGGGAATTAGCCCCATTAGCAGTTAGATGTAGAGTAGAGTAGGGTCCTATCTTCTTCTTGCCTCAACTCTGTTGTTTTCTATCACTGCTGTTTGTCTCCACTTAAGTTTCACGTAAAGCATAGAAGACTTAAACAAATTTGGAACATTCCATTCATAAACAAATGTGGACGGATGTGAAAATACAAAATACGAAGGACACTCAAATTTTAAGTTAAATTTAATCAATTTCAAGAAAGCTGATCACCGAAATGTTTGTGCCCACATTGAAGAAAAATTATTTTCTTTTAAAAGCGGAGGCAGAGCTTTGGTGTGTAATGAATTTTCATCAGAGTTTGACTTACATTGGTAGACAGGACTGAAATTAGGATCATACGAAAGATTAAACTTTAAAACTGAATCTTTAAAGTGGACCGTCTTGTAAACACCCATGGTAATTCCCTAATAAACAAATAAGTGTGAAAGCATTTTTAAAAGTGTTGGTCTAAGAGTTATTTCGTTTTTAATCATATAAATATTTATGATTTTATTTTTTTAAATAGTGCAATTGTTACCACAAAAAAGAAAAATGGATGGAAACTTCAGAAGAAAAAATTTTGAATCAATTTTTCTGAAACTAGAAAAAGATATTTCATGCTTTCAATGTTTCTGCAGACGTAATTATTGTATTACTTGGGTTCTTTATCTTTTATTTTTGAAAGGTCAGCTGCAGAAAGACAGGCTGCTTTTGAGGAAGCAAGGAAGCAGATGTGGAAGCCCCCATTTGATGCTCGTTTCCCTAACCAAAATCAAACCAGGTACGCCCAAGTGGATGATTGCATTTGCTGAGGCAGATTGAATGGCAAAGAATAATGATAGGCTAGGCATTCATAAAGATGTATGTCTTGAAATGGATACATATTTGATGATGATGATATCAGTAATAAAGCATAGTTCTAAGCTAATTCAAAAACCCAAATAGTAACTTCACATGATTTGACAAGGGTCTAATACTGCATTCTTTTTCTTTTTTTTTTTTTTTTTTTCAAAGTAGCCTCGCAATGTTATTTTGGAATGAAGTTGTCATAGACTTGTAAATTTGCCTAAATAATTTTTAACAAACTGAAAAAGTATCTGGATATTTTGGTAAATGTGAACTATGTATGCTAAGCTTTCTTTAGATATTGTGCCACTTCATAACAGTTTGATATAAATTTAAGCAAAAGGATGTCTTTTGTCATATCACCAGGCATTGCTGGCAGAACTATGTAGATTATCTACGCTGCCAAAAAATTAAGGGTGAGGACTTTGCACCATGTGAATACTTCAAGAGAGTGTACACGCATCTATGTCCAGGATTTTGGGTAAGTTGTGGAATTTTTTGCTTTTATTCTTATAAGTAGGAGCTTTGAGAGGTAGTTAAAAGTATCTTAATTTTTTTTTCCAGTAAAAAAGGAAAGATTTGCATACAGTATCAAAATGTATTGAGACCACACCTCTGTTGTAGTAAAATGATAACTATTACAGTCTGTGGATGATTCTGTTTTTCATTTGCTTACAGTAGACCTAAGAATAGATCTAAGCAAATTAATATACACACAATCTAAAATATAGCTTATTTTAAAGCCAAGTGTATTTTCTGCCATACCAACAAGCAGAAACTGGGCTTTTATTTATCTCAGACCTGCCAACAGTCCTGCAAATTGCGGGCAATCCCCGAAAATGAGTGTCTGTCCCGCAGTCCCGCATTTGATAGAAATGTCCCGGAATTCAGCTTTGTTTCGGGTAAAACATTAATCCCGATTTTTGCTTTTCTCATTTATACCGCTCTTCCGCAAATAAAGGTACTTTTCTTTTAGTTTCTGTTTTTGTTTTCCGGGCGTTCAGTATTTATATCGTTATACTAATGATGATACTGCCTCACTACAGTGCTCTCTTTTTGTCGATATAAACTTTTAAAATTAAAGCATCATGCACCAGTCTCCTTTCCTTTTACAGTTCTTTCTTTCACTTTTTCCCTGTTAGTCGATGTGAAAGTAGCGTTGAAGAAAAAATAGCAAAGAATGATCAAATAAGTTTCATTTGCTGTGATACTGATACAGATAAGCTGAATATTTTTTGTTATTTGGTGGACAGCTACAAATACAAAAATGGCGTATAAAATTACCATTTAATTGTTATTTCAGTAACTTCACATTTTTCTGAAAAGATGCATGAACTGTGCATGTTTCTTCTGATATAAAAAATTAATTAAAATTTTAAATAGCAAATCATAATTTAGACATTAAGATAAATTTAAGGTTCCCATTTAGCCTTTGTTGCACTTTGCTTTTTCTATACACATTGTATGGTGTGAGCGGCTGTGAGCCATTTTTTATCCTTCTGTAAAGTAAAAATCTGCCAGCAATAAGGCCTATGTACTCAATAAGCCTATCAATAAGGCCATTTTCTTCTGCTTTGCCCTCAAAGCAAGCGCCTTAAAAAGTGAAAATGGATTGTACTTGATAGGTTTGTGGTGGGAAAATACTTTTTATTGACCATATTCAATATTTTTGACATGTCTTTAGGGCAATTGCATTTGGTTTAACAGATCTTTACTGTGTCATGTATGGGTGACTGATATTTTAGATATAGATTTAGTTAACTTAGTGTAACAAAAACATCATTCATGGACTGGTATAACCAAATTGCTTGTGTGGATGTACAGAAACTGAGCCACAAAAATGTAGATATTTTGTCTATGTATCTTTTGCATTATTTACTGCAGAAAGAAAAAAAAAACATTTACAAGTATTCACATCATTAAAGAAAAAAGGTTTGAAAACCCTCCATGCTTGGTATGGTACCTGATTCCTGTAAGATTTTTGCAGGCTTAAGGGCAAAATATGTTGTGTTGTGAAACTGCAAGATGGTGGTAATAACGTAATAATTTTTTTTTCATTAATATTGATGAAGTTGTTGAAATTGTTGAAAGCATAAAACTGTTGAAGCACACAAAGAATGCGATAAAACCTAAGAAAGGCCTTGCAAATTAGCCTGTAAGAATCTGATTTCGGTTGTGGGCTTGACAAACAGGCCTAGTTTCGGTCTAGCTATACTTTAAGAGATAAAATAGCTAGACTGCTATTCTTCTATGCCCTTAGGCTTTTTGGTTCATGACTTTAGGGGAGGGTAGCACTTTTCAAAAAGATTTTTTTGATAAATTTTAAGTCTTATGTTCTCTGTAACAGATTATTTGTTTGTAAAAATGATAAATTCAGGCATTTGCTGAGTCTTGGTATCTAGTATCTAAAATGAGCCTGTTTGAAAATTGGAAGTCACCTATCCATTTCCACATGACATATAGGGAAGTTTTAAGAAAATAAACCTTTTATAAACTTTCTAGATTGACTTTGTCCTGTTTTGCAGATATGGAAAGAAATTGTGATTATCCAAACTGTTTAATCTACTCCCAATAGTTTTGGTTTTTAGGGGCCTAGTATTGGAAAAAAAACTACAGTATGTTGATGATTTGCTTCAGGCTCAAAGCAAACATACTAAAATTCATGTATTACTACGAAAATCTAGGGTTAAATGAAAGGTTAAGATATTGAAAAATAAAATCAAGTGCATTAATTTTGCCCGCCACTCAAGTATTTGAAAAATATCAAAGTTTATTGAGTTTATAGGTCTATATATGACACAAAATTAATGTGTTTAATGACATGAAGTGGCAAATATTTTTTGATAAGGAAATGCCTAGTTGTATATGAAACAAAACAATCCTCCTCTCAAGTACTTAGGAAAAATTTGTGAGAAAAGAAAGGTAGGGAAGTATAGACAGCAATTTGTAATAATTTTTGGCCGCTTAAATGAAAAATTTTATAAATGTAGACTTCTTGAAAAAATAAAACTGTTGAAGCATACAAAAAGTGCATGAAAGACTGCAATAAGCAATGTATGACAAACATATAATCAATGGTGATGAAGTTTTAAAACCACTTTTTGAAACCTTGGAAAACTTCAAAATCTCAAAAATATCTGTTACAACGAAAAAAAAAGACCTTTTAAAAACTAAAATATATTAGTGAGCCTCCTTATTTTTAGAGGATTTCACTAGTTAAAGCCATAGGTATTGTTCAACTGATCAAATTAAAGTGAGTGGTGTTGACTTGAATTTTGTGAAAAATAAAAAATATGCCCTGGCTCCATCAACCAGTTCAAGAAAAGCTGGTTAGCCTGAGGTTACAAAAGTAGTCGAAGGGTTCAGTCACAAACCTCAAGTCAAAAGAACCTTCTTTAATGAGGAGAATGGTGTTTTCCCATGATAACATAGAAAGAGGCTTGTCTTTATGTTTATTATTTTGTTGTTGTTGATGTTTTTACATTAAAAAAACAAAACAACAATCCAGTTTAAGTTCTTTCTTTTTTTTTTTTCTATTTTCAGGTTGAATCATGGGATGAACAGAGAGAGAATGGGTGTTTCCCTGCAAAAATTTAAAGCATGGTTAAGTGTATTGTAGTGCTAGTGATTATTTATTATTTTTATTTTTTAGAGTAAAAGATTTGTATCTGTTCAAGGATTAAGAACAGATGGGATGACTTTGAAGAAAATTAAAGTATTGATCAAAGAGAAAAGAAGTTTTCCTTTTTGAATTTTTTTCTATTGTTCTTCAGAGTGAAAAAAAATTGTGTTGTATATACATGGTTTCTGTTAAAAGATGCTTTCTTTGAGAGAGCTTCCTCGATTTGTGTGAAGTTTGCAATTGTTGGAAAAGTTAATGATCAAGATTGAAATTGAATAGATAGAAACATAACGAGGCAAGATTATGTGTATTATGACTTCCATTTTCAGAGATTTTATAAAGCTTCATTATTTTACAGGAGCAGGTCCCTAGAGGGGACAATATTGTAGCCCCTTCTCGTAATTAGAAAATTGTTTTGTTAAAAAAATTAAAACACTTCACATGACCAATGATCATGATTCTTTTCCCAATGGTAAAGTTCAGTGGCACAAAACAATCAATGGACAATTCAGTTATTTCAAACATCATCCGATAGATAAACCTCCTGTTTAAATAAACTCTTTATCTGAATCCACTGAGTTTTAAAGTATCTTTTTTTTTGTTTTGTTTTTTTTTTTTTGGAAGAGAAGGCTCTAAAATGAGACAAACAATAAACAGTTGCAGAACCTGCACTGAGATTAGTTGGCCTTTTTTTTTGTCATGAGTTTAAGACTCCCACCAACCCTAGCCTCTTCTGACCTTTCTGCTGTGGAACAAAATTTCTCTTAATTGACATTGCATCATACTGTGTCATATTATTCTCATAATGTAACATAACCAATTTTCAAATGTACTAGATTTAGCTAAGCTGGAGTTCAATACTGAGATACATAAATTGTAAAGCATAACTTCAAAAAAGTCAACTAGTATGCGAAAACATTACAAATCAGACAAAAATCATTTTAGCTGTGCAGCACTTCATATCATAACTGACTATATCCTACTCAAGAAAACCAATGGCCAACAGGGCACAAATTTTACCCAAATTATCATAGATCTTCACAATTTATGTGATGTACATGTATGTCTATTTAGGCTCTGTTTGGAGCAATCGAAAGTACCCTTGATCAATCTTTGATCTGCAAAAACAATACCAGATTAGAGGCTATATTTATTGTTTGTTTCCAATAATGAAGCTCAGAGGCCCTAAGCTATGTTGATTGTTAAGACGATTCAACTCAGATCATGACCAGACTCAATGCACATAAATATTCATAGATCTAAGTAGGTCTACATACACTACAGGAAGTTTGTTTGTAGAAATAGATGTTTCTATTATTAAGTATGTTTAAAAAGGCAAGGGGATTTCTATATCGACCTCTGCCATCTTTTTTTGATTCCTGAGAGAAGATAATTGGTGAAGCAGATAAAGAATGTGTTCATTGCAGTCTACTCAAAGTCAATTTCTTAAGGGAAATTCTTGGATTAAGTCACGTCTTTTGCAATCCCATTTTTAAAATTTTATTCATGTTTCTTTTTTTTTTTTTTTTTTTAAATGGTCAAAATCAGTTCTTGCTAAGAATCAACAAATAAGGTGTCAACTTTATTTAGGTTCTACTGCATTTGTAAAAAGTGTATATAAACGCATACAAAATTTGTATATTTCATCCCTCAGGGAAAAACCTACCACATGACATATATTCTATATGTCACAAAACAGGCTCACAAAATCACTTTATTGCCAATAAAAAACAAAGAGAAATTAAATTAGGGTCTAGGAGTTTTGAGTTCGCAAGAGAATTATTGACATGGTTTGCTGACAAACATTGTTCATATTTTATGTTGTATCCTACACAATGATAGTACACAAATGATGGGACATTGTCACACCTAACTCTATTCACTACATGTAAACATCACATTTTTTTCTTCCATTTAAGTACCTATAAGTATAACACGCTTAGTAGAATATGGTTTGCCAGAAACCAAAGATTAAGAAAAGGCTTATGTTATCAAAGCCAAGATGAGATTAATTAATTTTCTTTTAAATTAAACGAAAAAAAAAAACGTTTAAAGCACACACGCACAAAACCAGAATATTTAGATTGATGTGTTCTTACACTCATTAAATCTTTATGCGTTCATTAGTAGAAAGTAGAGTTTTTCTCAATTTTAATTTGGAACCCTTAGTTATATGAAGAAAAGTTCATATACATGTATTTGTATTTCGATCCAACACTAGCTCTGACATTTAATGAAAATAGACATCACATATGAAAGGCAATCACGTGAGACATTGTACATCGACTGATAACTTCCAAAATTTCAGAAAATGGATTTTGAAAAGAACTGATACATATTGACCATGGAAAAACTTTCCAGAATCGATTGAATTGTCAGATAAACTTTTTCCAAATAATCTGCTTGAAAACGTTTATATCAGTGAAAAACTTTACAATGAGCCTATTTCACGTCATTGTTACAAAGATGTTGAACTTATGGTCCAGAAACTGTTGTATACATATTAATTCTTTTATTGTGGTACCCAACAGACTATAATTAGCTTTCTAGTAGTATTCATATAGTCAGATCTGAGCCCTTTACTTAAGGCTTTAGTTCTATCTTAAGGTTGTCACTGGCTGCATGAGTAGCTAAAAAAAGGGGGGGCATCAGAAGTGGGGCTTTTGAAGAGGATATTGCTTTGTGAAACTCGAGAGGAGAGAAATAAAATTACAAAATAGACAGTGCAAAACAATGATCCTTAGATAATGCTCAAGGGTTTCGACCCCAATTGCAGAGCTATTCGCCATGCTTGATTTCTGGCCCAAAATATTGAAATGGAATGAAACATGAAGTCTTTGCCTTAGTTAAAAAAAAAAACAAAAACAAAAAAAAAAAAACCTGTACCAAATGCACAATAAACTTAGGCCTACTACTAGCCAGTGCATAATTAACTCGCTTTATTCGCAAAGGTGATTCAAAACTGATAAAAAAAAAAAAAGCAAGCTATAATGTCTAATCGTATCGTATTATATTAAATATGGAAAGGGGCAGGTTACATAGAACTAAGTACAAAAACTCTAATTTACTCAAGGGAACATAATTATATAGACATACACACGAGAGTTCTTGGTATCTTATTTGATGAAACAAGCAATAAGTTATAGCTTATGGGAGATGGGTGTCTAATTTCAGATAAGAAATTTGTAGCTTAGCTGGTAGCCAAACAATTGAATGTAGGTATTTTTCAAGTTCATGCACCATCCTTTAGTGAAGATAAAGAAGTAGATAAGTTTTATGAAGAAATAGGAAAAGCGAAGGGTTATTCAAACGCCCAGGATATCATGATTTTGTAATGGGATATTTCAATTTAGAATTTGGGGCAGAAAGGCTAGCTAGAAGATGTTCTTAGGCCGAGTCGCAAAAGGGCAGTAAATAAGTGTCGGAGTAAGTTGGTTTAATCAAAGACTGTACAGTACGTAAATATACTCATTCTGTTTCTTCAGGCCTACATTTTATGCGTTAGGAGTTATGTGGCCGAAGCCCCCTTTGTGCGTGGGCCAGAGGAGGCCTATCGCTTGTCTTAATCTATTATTTCGTGCTACAAAATTGAGCCTAGCCTATGATTTCAACTCTCATTACATCTATTTCTTTTGTTTACTCCTGCGTCAACTGCTAAAATACTTTAAACTTGAAATGAACTATATATATATATAATTTCAATTTGCTTATCAATCCACCTGTCCACCTACTCATACTTTAGGAAAGTTAAATTAACTTCTCTCTCCCTTTTCAACAACGAAGTCGCGAAAAAAATTGAATTTGAAAAATTGATGTAGCCTTAACTTATAGCAGAATTAAAGGGAGTATCGTGAAAATTTTTTTGAAATTATTGACGAAAAATTAAAAGGTGGACTAATAGACAGACAGACGAATATGGCAAGTAGATCTAGATACAGAGACAAAGAGAAAGAACGTGGATAAGAAAGAAAAATTTTTCGCGAGAGATAGATCTATGGATAGATAGATAGATAGATAGATAGATTGACAGAAAGGGGGAGGGACTCATCAGAGAGATGAGGAGGAAAG
>BLXT01008059.1:0-12199 GCA_019648995.1 Plakobranchus ocellatus
AAGACAGTTTGCATAGGTCTCCGAAACGGTTCCAATCGGCTTATTTAAAATTAAAACTAGTTGTATTTACATTGCTGCTAAAATTTGAGGACAGCGTTAAAAATATAGGAAAGTGATCGCTGCCGCACAGATCACTGTGGGCAGCCCAGGAACATTCGGCGGCAATGGAGGGTGAAGCCACTGCCAAATCAATCGCTGAGGTCGAATGATACGCCGAATGAACACAAGTCTGCTCTCCGGAATTTAGAATGATTAAATCATTTTCAGCTGTGAACTCTTCGAGCATCCTCCCCCGCCCATCCCGGCGGGAGTCCCCCCACGCAGGAGAATGCGCGTTGAAGTCTCCCAGCACGAGAAAGGGCTTCGGAAGCTGCTCAAAGAGCTCAGCCAGAGAAAGTTTCGAAACTGGGGAATTGGGAGGCAGGTATAGAGAGCAAACGGTTAGGGTCTTTTCCAGGCTAATTGTGGCAGCTGGCCCTCCCCAAGCCTGCATTCCTGCAGGGCCACAACAGCCGACTGCGATCGATTCAGCAGTAGCTTCAGCTCTTCAAAGTTAGGCCTACTCCTAAAACCACGAATGTTCCATTGATCCACGCTATCCATTACCACAGACTATATATTGCTTGGCAGGCCACCCTTTGGCTGGCCTGACAAGCCTTTAATCTTTTTTGTAGGCTTCACCCCCTTCGTCACATGGACCTTGGGGTTTCTCCGCCGGGGGCGGGGGGAGGCGGGATTGGGGTTTGGAGGGGGAGGGAGGCACTCCATAGGGAGGCGGAGGCCCTCAAAGAGCTGAGGGTGGAGGAATCCCTCCAGATTGAGGATACCGTATCCGCAGCATCCATGGCCAGAGGCGCAAAACGATTGAATGTTTCCCTTCTTTTCGACTTTTCGACCCTGCGCTAGGCTGGCACTTCGGTTTCTGCTGCTTCCTGGGGACTGGGAGCCGGAGAATCCTTCTGGGCTTTTTTCCCCTTGGGCGGGGCAGAAGGGGCACTTCTGCCGCCATCCTTGGGGAGCGCTGCTGGCTTCGTTCGAAGCTGGGTCTTGACGGCACTAGCATTAGTACGGGTTGAAATCGTTTTATGGATTTCAACCACAACTGTCTTACGGGCTTGCTGAAACGTACCGCCATTCTCAGCTTTGTAACGAAGAATGGCTTGTTCTTCCAAGAACTTTGGACAGGTCTTGCTGCTGGCTGCATGGTCTCCTCTGCAGTTGACATAATGGGGATCAGCCTAACAGTCACGTTCGACATGACCACCCTTGCCACATCGAACACAAACAGCAGTAGGTTTCTTACACCTGTCCTTCCCGTGGCCAAAGCGTTAGCACTTATAACAGCGCATCGGGAGCGGGACGGACGGTCTGACATCAAGAGTCAGGCACCCCGCACGTATTCTACTTGGCGGCTTCGGGATGTCAAAGGTCAGGACGACGGTGTCGGTCTGAATTTTGTCCTCATCCCGACATACCTTGATGCCCGAGCGTGAGTGACGCCACTCAGCTCCTCCATCATCTCCTCCTCCGAGCAACACCGTAGATCACGACTGCGAATCTCTCCCTTGGAACTGTTCAGGCTCTTGTGAGGACTGACAGTCACAGGGGTGTCTAGGAATGTCGTAGTTGCTCCCAGCTTCTGTGCCTGTTCATTCGACTTTAACTCGACCATAAGGTCACCACTACCAAGATTGGTCACCTCAATGGTCTCGTCGCCCAGAATCGACTTCAACTCCCTATGGATCTTAAAAGGTGATCTGTCGGCCACCTTCGCAGATCCTTTCGAGCTGATCACCATAAATTTTTTAAATGGTGACCAGCCCGCAAAGGGAGACACGCTCATCAAAGTAGGAAGGTACTCCGCCTTCCTCTTGCTAGCAACGGAGACAGCCCCCACGAGCTGCCTCCGTGCAAGGCTTCTTCGCCTCGTCGGGTTGTGGGGAGGGATCAGGGTTTATTTTTTTGTTGACATGAGAGAGTTTGGAAGATTCAGCTCCAGGACTCCCCACCAAGGGGACACGTTGCGCGGCACTCCAGCGCTGTGTCAGGGCTACCCTGGAACTTTACTCCCAGCAGAGGGTGTGGGGCCTCTACTGGGAATGACCCAAGCCCTATTCAGAGAAAAATGACCAGCCGATTGGGCTGCGTGGGTCAGCGCTGCCCTCCCGTCTCAGGGGAAGGAAGTGGCCAAGGAGGCATGTCGATGCGTGACAGCCACTATTGCCGGGCTGTCACCACCTCAACCTCCAGGATCCACCCCTCCTCCCATACGGGTCGCACCTCACAGCAAACAAGGCGCCCACACTGTGGGGGTGGGCCTCTCAATTATTTCCAGCACCGGAGGGCTACGGTGGATAGAAGTAGAGGATAAGGAGAAGTGGACGGGACGATAGCGCAGGAAAGGAAGTGAGGATAGAGGACAAAGCAAGGTGGAAAGAAAGTGATGTCGCCCATGTACCGGAGAGAGACAGTTCATGGGCGACACTCTGTTTTAGTCGCCTCTTACGACACGCACAGTGCGGTGGGTCGACTCTATCCCAGACTCCACATGGGAAGAGAAAGAAGTGGAGGACAGTAGAAGGAGAAGAAGACGGGGCGATAACGCAGGAAAGAAAGTGGGGATAGAAGACAAAAGCCAGGTGGAGAAAGAGATGTCACCTTGTCCTGACGAGAGGCAGTCCATAGATGACAACCTGCCTTGATCGCCTCTTACGAACCGCGGCAACCACATGGAGTACATTCTTTCCCTGGGCCCCACACAGGGAAGTTTGGGTCTGTCATCAACTATTGTCAAAGCTAAATATTTATGATAGAGGACATCTTGGATTAATTTCAACCTGCCCGCTTATGCCAATCATCCTAGATGTTATTTCAATACATTTTACTATTATAAGATTTCAAAAGTTAGAAGGACCGCATTTCAAAAGTTAGAAGCAATGGATTTGTGAATTTCATCGAATGCTCGCTTCGAACATGTTGATGTGAATGAAAGATTATGTTTTGGAATCCTAATTATAATAACTCTGTGAGGCACTTCATTTGTAATCTCGTGCCTTCTGTAGAATTTGTTTGTACTCTTTGCTCCTCTCCTGTGTGGTGAGCATCCGAAGAGACTCTGACATTGTCGGGATTATGTCATCAATTTTATCTGCCATCTAGTTTATTTTAAGAGGTAATGTCATTTTATACCCCTCCAATGCTTTACATTATAAGAAAAATGGAAGTATTGTACATCATTTTGAAGGAATTGGTTGAGCTGTCCTTTTCAGCCTTTTAAAATTTTATATTGTGTATCTTTTTTGAACATGCAAAACAGCAAAAAAAAAAGACACACTCAAAGGCGGAAAAAAGTACAAGATATTTGTCTACTGGCATAAAATACACTTACAAATTTCTCATTTTACAGTACCGTACATTCACCAATTTTCATGAAAAAATGTTCAGACATGTTAATCTTGTGCAGCAGCTACCCTTAATATAAATTAATTGTGTCATTTTATAAAAAGTTCAAACACATTTGTAATTTGAAAATAATGAATTTAATCCAGTTTTAGCACACACACACACACACAGAGATATTACAAATAATAGGCATGCATAGAGATTAACGCCTCTCATACAGTAAGTCACATAAAAATCTTGAAATCTGTGACAAAACCGAAAGCAATATAAAACCATAAATAAATAAGTGAAACAGACATTTCTATTTTAGAATTTTTAAGTTGAGTAGTTGTTGTAAAAGGGTTTAAAAATTCAAAATGGCAGCGATTTGTGAAAGTTTGTAAACACATCATTCATACCTAAAAAAAATTATCTTTTTTTGACTTCACATCCCTTTTCGTACCAAATTATTATGGTCCAATTCTAGAACTTTTTTTTTCTTTAGGGCTAGTGGCACTGGCTGATTTTTTAAACAATTTTTTAAAAACCACCACTCCATATGAAACGATATCTCCATGGAGGGATGACGAAGGGTTAAAGAAGAACACAACGAGAAGACATTCATACCTAGGGAATGCACTTCGCTTTGTCTCGAGGTAATCGCTGAGACCTTTGGCCACATGATCCAACAGTTCAATGCATTTGCGCAAGTCGGACAGCAAGTCTTCGTCAGGGCAAATCTCTATCACCTAGTCCATAGTATATACGGCCAGTGAAGATGCAGGTGTTCAGTTCATTATATGAGTGTGGATATACAGGGATATCACAGTGTGAGAAGAAGTGGTAAAGGGTAGATATGAATTTGTGATTGTGTGGATTAACACTGCAATGTAGAGAAGTATTCGTATAATTTTATAAATATAGTCTTTTTTAAAATTGCCATGACTCTGAAGGCTTCACATTTTTTTTTACACATAGATTTCACATTGTAAATATGCGTTCTTTAAAGGCAGATACTCCTTAATTAAAAAAAAAGCATTGAAGGTTTAAAAAAACCTCTGTGGCAACAATCATCTATCAACTACAACGATTTCAGGTGTCACCAGACTATTAGACGCTCCTCACATGCTTTATATGAGTGGTGACTTGCAAACGTTACGCGTGCCGTACTTTGTTTCTAAGACAAGATAATTTTTTTTCCGCACCAACCTGATGTAAGATTCACTTTTATGCTGGTGTGTATAAAGGCACTTTATACTCATATGCACACGCATACACACAAACACAAAGACTCAAAGCTCAACTTTGAATAAAAAAAAATGTGACTTTGTCCAATTGACCCACATAGCTTCGATCTTTTAGCTTCCGTTGATAAGACGATCAGTGTTCACTTAAAACAAAATTTGTTCAATCTGTAAAAAAAATTGCATTTAACTCCCCAATCCTGTCACCAGCCATTAGAGGAGAGATGAAACGCCTCTTTTAGCTTAGGAAATACCATCTCTTCGATTTGAAGTTGATATCAGAGTTTTTTACCTTGGTTCATAAACAATTCATACTGTAGCTCTGAAAGATCATTTAAAGGTTGTAAACTATTAATAGTTTAATGTAAAATTTGAAGAAAATATGAAATTAGTCTAAGGCATGCACAGCACAATGTAAGCAAGTCTACCATTTCAATAAATTTATGGCTTAGTTAGAGCCATCAGGCATGAGTATAAGAATAAGACATGCTGGGAACAAGGTCTTCGGCCCGAAGGACTTTAAGGGTATCTGCTGATCTGCTAAAGGTAATAACGCTGGCCAAAATGATCGAGCTAAAGTACATATTTTATGCAACATGTGCCTTTAATGAGAATTTCCTGAAAAGATACAACAACTGCAACTGCAGTACCAATCTACTTCAGGCAGATGCGACGAGAACATGCTTCAGGTTTTTATATATTGCGTGATACTTTACTGAGCCGAGTTTCATGTCAAGGAAATTCAACTGAAATATTTTTAATCTGTCACTGAACAAACAGAGTACAAAACAAGCTTCAGAAACAAATAGAAATCGATGTCAATACTATCAAACGTTCATTCCTACTGAAAGATTGTTGAAATGAAAATGCAGAAAGTTTAGAGGTATTGGTAAAATGCTGATCACACATTCATGCTGGAAAACCCACGCACTTTCAAAACAAGTTGCTGATGTGCAAATCAAAGACTGGCAAAGATTTTTCAACTGCTTATAATTGTACGTTCATGTAAGAGATTAACGATGCAGTTAGTAAAACATATTGTATTCTAGCATCTTTAGATATTTTATGTCAATAAAAATATACAAAACTGTATTAAGACCATGTCGAACACGTGTTTTTAAAGAGTTTTAATTTTAAAAACTACTTTTAGAAATATGATGACAGCAACTTTGAACTCGAGATCATCAGCATTTCGAGAAAGTTTTTAATTGGATAACTCATTATTTAGAAAACAGCATGTAGAAGTTATGGGTCGAAAGAATCTTTTTCTAAGGCTATTTTTAATTATAAATTTTTATTTATAGTTCGAGTAAGAGTAATTTCAAGCTTAACGTTTTGCATGTCACTCTTGAACCGGCCAACATTCAACTGCGTTGATAAACCTTTTTGAGATGTCTGTGTAGGTTTGGTTTTGATTCGATAATCATACCGAGATTTATCTAAAAGCACTTGCTTATGGGGTTGTTAGTGTTACCTAAGCCTGTCCCTGTGAACGCTTTGTAGTGCCAATTAACATGCAAGTAGAAATTTGAAACTGCAGAGGCATTAGCCATGGACGATGATTAGTAATATCCAATTCACGAATATCTGTAGGAAGGTTATAGTGGCCAAAATATGCAACGCTAATTACGTTTTTTGCATAATCCGACTTTCATATTCTATATTAGTTTGGTTAGTAGGTGGATGTCATGTCTTAAACAGCTATTCTAATGTGTTATGGCCTTTTTTTTCAACAAAATGTCCAAATAATTCAACTGAGCTTTCAACAGCATAGTTATATTTTTAACATCACTTTACATTTTGAGTTGTTCATGAGAATTACAACGTTTAATTACCACAACACAATGTTATATTTACTGGTATATATTTCCTTTGTGGAGAAATGGTTTTTGTGTAAGTCGCAAAAGAAAATTTGCATTTAAGGCTGTAGTTATTTGACTGGGACAAAATCAATAATATTGATTCGTTCTGTCAAAACGGGGCATAAGGTACCCTCGGGCTGTTTTGAGATATTTATACCATTGTATAGTTCAAGTCTTAAGCTTTAATTTGACACCAAGTCAATTGGATAATTTTTGGCTGAGCTATGGGCATTTGAAGATAGTTGGTACGTGAAAAGAAAAAACTCGTTTTATTGAGAAAACTGAGTTTAAAGTTTTGAATATATCTCCATAGCAACTAGTAGGTTCTAATTATCCGAGAGCTACAAAATTTGGCAGTCATAATAAGCACATAATGCTTGACACTCACACAAAATTTCACACTATTTCATGCAGTTTTCTTTATTTTAAAGCACATTATACATTTTATAACTCACCGCAACAATGCAAAATAAAGGAAAAATGCAGTCTCAGGAGATATTGCACAATATTTTATTTTTGAGTTCATTTAATTTTTATCTATTCAAGAGCAGTGCTATATTTAGAACGTTTAGGTTTTTCCGATTGCATTGATACCAAACAATGCCAGAGTGGCTTTTTAATTAATGATCAAAATCATCGGTAAAAAAAGGATATGATTAGCGTAATTCTCGTTCAAGAATTAGACCTCTGTCAAAGAAATGCCCTATTTAGTGTATTTTCAACGCAAAAACATTGTTTTTTCAAACTAAACCTCAAGACTAATGTCTTTAGGATCGGAATATGCAATAAAAATTTTTAGCTAAAAAAAAAAGTGTATTGACTTTACATCGCAATATCTCAAAATAGGCCAGGGTACCTTATGCCCTGCTTTGACAGAACGCGTCACATATAAGCATATAATCTATGATTAAAAGATTTTAGTCTTGCCTTGACTGTGATATTCAAAGCGACAGGCTCGTGAGATACGAAAACATGCCTATAGCTCCTGCAGAACATTTCGCTCATTAAGATGTACTGTGTTTAAAAAAAAAAACACACAAAAAAAAAAAAACTTCAGAACAGCATAGCTACTACCTCTGTTGGCCTTTATAGTGATTTATTACGTTCAAAACAATGGGAGAACAGCCAGTGTGCGAACCTTTGGTTTAAGTTTCACCATTCTCATAACCTTTCTCCAGATACGCTCCATATTCTGGTAGCGCTTAGACTCGGTAGGCAACTGTTTGGTGATGTCTTCACTAGAGAAGATGGGCTCTAGATACAGCCAAGAGCGCTGCACATTTATCCACTCTTCAATCACATCCTGAGGAATCGGGTACAATGCAAAATCTTCAAGCGTGTTTATCTTTTTATAGACAATTCTTCATTTCAAGCCTGGATTATTTTTCTGCTTTCCTAGTGAAACAAAGCTTTTAGCTTTCATTGGTTTCGAAAATTGGTGCAGAGTTTCAAGGCGAGTTTTTACAAAAGAAAAAAAAGGATCAATTCTTACTAGTCATATCTCAAAAAATGGAATTACAATCTTTTTCCAACAAAAATAGCTATGTGCTTAATACGTCACTGTAACATTAAACACATCCTTTCCGATACCTGTGTAAGCTTCAGCTTGTACTCCCAGTTGTTGATTCGCTCTTCGAATTCTTTCTTGAATGGTGAGAAAGTCATAGCCTGTGTGGTCACTATATGATCGTCAAGCAACTGTGACTTATCTTCTCCAGCCTTTAGCATGTACGTACCAGTGTTTTTGTAGGGCGATACATCAAATTCTACAGTCTCCCACTCTGCCTCCATCTTGTTCAAAGCCTATTTTGATTACAACAGATTGGTATAAAGAGGGGAATTTGTGCCTATATATCATATCTTCGCACATAGTACCATGAAAATAATCATCACACACACACTGTAACAAAAAATTAGACTTAGGGCTCTCTATTGAACGCACGTCAACTCGAGAATTCTAGAAAGACCCAGTTTAGGGAAGTTAATTTATGCAAAGCGAACGAGAGTTCATTACGTAAACGAACGTGACTCATGTTCTATTTTTAGCCCCAGGATTTCCCTAATGTCTTTTCGAAGACTGCTTTTTTGTTATTTTAGGAGTATGATGTAATGCTCTAGATCTATATTTTTCGAACATTCTACGCTTGCATTATGGGATAAATTTCCAGAGATTTGTAGAGTTTTCTTTGGAAAAAAAATGTATAAATACCGGGAGAAGATTGGTGAAATCATCACACAGAGTAGACAGAGAGTAGGCAGAAAGTTCATAGAGATTACAGGAATATCAACGTATAACGATTTCGCAGATTCATAGAGCTAGATCTAGTATTTTTACCTACGGCCTATGTTAATATTGTTTGATTTGATTTCTTGCTGTTGAGTTAAATAAACTCAGTTTTTGCGTTTTCACACGATATCCAGAGTTCCATTATTTTTCAGCTAGGTCTATATAGATCTAAAGAACTCAACGTCCTACATCAGAGGTATTATCTACCCTTTATTTCTGGTGTTCGTGACACATTGGCGACCCCGACGAGATAGCTGATTGGAAATTGAGATCGTGTGTTAGATCTAGAAATATCGGCGATGGCTACGGTGGAAGAAATTGTCAAGCAAGCGGACCTGTTGGGATATCGAGGTGAGAAGAGAGAGGAATATTTGAAACAGGAGTTCAAGCTTCTCGCAGAACGTCAGGAAAGGAAGGAGAAGGAAGAAGTTGAACGTCAGGCAAGAGAAAAGAAGGAAGAAGCTGAACGTCAGGCAAAAGAAAAGAAGGAAGAAGCTGATCGCAAGGAAAGGTTGGAGTTGGAGAAGATGAAACTAGATGCGGAGATGAAGCTGTTACAGGCAAAAATTGAGGCTGGGATAGACAAGAACGAACCCGACGGCAGCGGCGCGAGGTCGAGCGATGCAGGAGCCAAACACCCGAAACTGCCTAGCTTTCAAGATGGGAGGGATGACCTCGACATTTGGCTGACAAGGTTTGAGAGATTTGCAGAAAGTAACGGCTGGTCCAGGGAGAAATGGTCATCATCGCTTTGTGCGCTGTAAACCGGACGTGCCTTGGATTGCCGTGGGCGGTTTTCGGCTGAGCAGGCAAAGGATTATGACAAGGTAAAAGAGGCTCAAAATGAAGAGGTATGACCTGACGGAGGATGGCTATCATCGCAAGTTTCGCACATGCAAACCAGCAGAAGGTGAGAGCCCTGATGTGTTTATAGTACGCATTGTAACCTTCTTGGACAGATGGATTGAGCTTCCTAAGACGGACAAGTCGTATGAAAAACTAAAGGACTTGATAGTGCGAGAACAGTTCATAGATGCATGTCCAGAAGATCTAGCTACGAGCTAGCGTGAGAAAGACCTACCTACACTTGAAAAAGTTGCAAAAGAGGCAGATTTGTTTCTAAAGGCCAGAAATAGGAAGTTGTGTGATCAACCTCGCAAAGTGTTTCCGGGTAATACTCGGCCTCGAATAGACTCTATGCGGCCGCTTGAACCAGAGAGGAAGTTTAACGGTGGACAACGTGCAGGGGAGGCGAAGACGAGTGTGGCTGACCAGAGATCGTGCTTCAAGTGCAAGAAGACCGGATATATCGCTCGGTACTGCACAGCTGTGTATAGTACCTCGAAGAAGGCTGGTGCGGGAGTGGTAGTGAAGATGACTGAGGTGAATACAGCTGGAGTGAGGAAACCTGCGGAGAGCCCCACGATGGAAGTGACGGACGATCTTCAGAGTGAGGTGGAAGGTGGTATGCTGAAGCTGGCCAGTGGGAAGTCTGTACCTGTGATGACGAACTGTGCTGCTCTGAGAGATCCGAAGAAGACTAGGAATCTTGGTTTGCCTGTCTTAAAAATAGAGATAGGCGGTCGTGAAGTCGACGTGATGCGCGACACTGGCTGCGAGGGTGTCGTGGTGAGGAAACAACTGGTCGACGCGAGTCAACTGACTGGTGAGTGCTGTCTACTGCTGAGGATAGACAACACTGCGCTGTTGGCTGAGAAGGCAGTCATCAGCTTGAGGACGCCTTTCCTTAGTGGAGAAGTGAAGGCGTTGTACATCCCGGACGTCATCTGTGATGTCATGGTTGGGAACGTGGAAGGAGCTAGGAGCCCGGAGGACCCCGACATGTCTGTGATGGTGGGTGCGGCGACGACCAGGGCGCAAGCGAAGCGCGAAGCGGTAACCAAGCCGTTGCGGGTGCCTGATATAGAGAGGCACGTAGGAGTTGATCGCGAGCGGTTGATCAAACTCCAGCAAGAGGATCCAAGAATACTGGCACTGGTGGATGCTGGAAGAACATCGCGGAGAGGAGAGAAAATCGTTTCCTTTGAGAAGGCGAGGGGCATCGTGTACCGGCGATACCAGGATCTTGGACGTAATGTAGATGTGAAGCAGGTGGTGCTACCTAAGCCGCTACGGGAATATGTGATGTCGGTAGCCCACGATTCTATTACTGGAGCGCATCTTGGGATCAGGAGAACGAAAGATAAGGTCCTGAGCAACTTTTACTGGCCTGGGGTAGATGGCGACGTGACGAGGTACTGCCGGTCGTGTGACGTGTCTCAGGGGACTGTGAGGAAAAGTAACGTGCCTAGAGTGCCCTTAGAGAAGGTTCCCTTGATTGATACTCCATTTAAGAGAGTGGCGATAGACTTAGTAGGTCCTATAAACCCACCAAGTGAAGCGGGACACAGGTTCATCCTGACGCTCATGGACTACGCCACGAGGTTTGCCGAGGCGGTGTCGTTACGCAAAATCGACACAGAATCTGTGGCAGATGAGCGCTGGTAGACATCTACAGCCGACTGGTGTGTCCCAGAGGAGGTGCTGAGTGACCAGGGAACGCAGTTCATATTAGACTGCATGAAGGAGGTCTGCCGTCTCCTTGGCATCAAACAGAAAACCACCACCTAGTACCACCCGATGTGCAACGGACTAGTGAAGAGGTTCAACGCGACCCTGAAGACCTGCCTTCGTCGCCTGTGCAGTGAGCAACCTCGACAGTGGCACCGGTACATGAACCCTCTTCTGTTTGCTTATAGAGAGGTGCCACAGGAGTCCACGCACCTTGCCCCATTCGAGTTGCTGTATGGGAGGACTGTGCGAGGGCCCATGCATATCCTGCATGAGCTTTGGACGAAGGAGATCGAAGAACCAGACGTGAAATCAAGTTATGAATGCGTCTTGAATCTTCGCGAACGCCTCGACGACACACTCAAGATAGTTCGTGAGGAACTGGAAAAGGCCCAAGGACGGCAGAAGCACTACTACGACCGGACGGACAAGCGCAGAAAGTTATATGTGGGAGAGAAGGTGTTAGTCCTGCTGCCGACGGACTCAAACAAACTCCTGATGCAGTGGAAGGGGCCATTTGAAATTGTGACGACCGTGGGGATCAACGATTACCGGATCAACATGGGAGGGAAGGAGAAAACCTTTAATGCCAACTTGTTGAAGGGGTACATCGCCCGTGACCAGGACGCCAGCCAAGCAACTACGGAGGAAAGGCCGCCAACGAGCAGCTTGGCTATACCCGCTGCAAGTGTAACTGTCATTGAAGACCTCGAAGGTGAACACTTCAACGACAGTGAATGTGAAGTGCTACCTGAGTTAGGTGGGTGGGACAGCAAGGAGACTGTCAACGACCTCAAGTTTGGCGATGAACTGACCCTGGATCAACGTAGACAGTTGGAGGAGGTAGCTTTAAT